>VMDR010012374.1:0-26680 GCA_007922815.1 Macrotus californicus | reverse complement strand
AAGATTTTGAGGGCATTTGCAGTAGACATTATTGGTGTACTTGTTTCCAGTTTGTCTGAGGTAATCTTATATATATTAAATTCTTATTATGTGTACTTTACTAAACTTTTAGAAGAATCCTGCAATATAATTTACTTAAATCACACTTTTGCTGGTACCAAGAACTCTTAGGAACGTCTCACCACACATATGTTTAGGAATCTTTACGTGTCCAAAACAGTTTCCTAAGAACAACATTAGTCTTAAAAAAATCTCAAATTAATACCATAATATTTTTGAAATTTCCATAGATTAATGTACAAAAGGCTCCTTATGCATCATTGTAGAATATTGTATTTCTTCTCATTTGGACTTTTGTATGATTTACAAAGAAAAAAAATCACATCCACATATATAGCATGAAAATGAAATAGTAAGATGAAAAAGGTGGTCAATAAGACTATATTAATTATCTTATGAAAACAACACACACATACAGTTTGGAAGATACCCATTTTTATATAAGGAAAGCATGCTTAGTCTGACTACCACTGAAAGGATGATATTGACGTACATACAAACTCAAATTTAAAGGACTTGAAAAAGCTCATGCCTGGTTTAGCATGGTCAGCAACTATCAAAGTCCTGAGTTCCCAGTCTGTGTGTGTGTTTGCTTGTGTGTGTGTGCACCCCACTCTGGAAACTTTACATCAAGGAATACAAAATTTACAAATTAAAAATTACATTAATTTAACCTGTAAACACCTATCATTCATGCTTCAGTGCAGAACAACCACGAGGAAAGACAGAACTCCAGAGTGGAGTGGAAGAACCAGGCATCACCCAGGACACCTGTGGTCTAAGCCAGGCTGAGAAGTTCATTTTGACGTACCAAACGAGCGCCCGGTTCTCTCACTTTACAAGTCACTTTCAAAAGGACAAAAATCCTACAGTACAAACAGATGTGTAGGTTTGTTCAATGAGTTCCCAGATCAGGGATCACCTGAATTTAAAGATGTGAGAAATAGGACAAGAGGGCCTCTGGTGCTTCCACACACCAAGGCCTGCTGGGCTTCTCTTCACTGATAGTTGATGAGGATGAGGATGGGGGTTGGGACTGCTGTCCCATTGTAAAAGCCTGTGTTCCTGGCATCATTGTGCCTAGGACTGAAGAGTCACAGAACTGGATGACTAAAGAGGAAATTCATATGCTACAAATTCTACTTAGGTTCCTTTTCCCAAAGCTTAGGTTTTTATGAGAGAGAGAGAGAGAGAGAGACAGAGATTGAGATTCACAGGAGAGATAAAATTCTTTCTCTGTAATACACTTGACATGCACATGCTGCTCCATACAAAATACCTACAACAAACAGTACATTTTATTGAAATACTTGCTTGAAAAAATCGCACTAGTTTTTTTGCAGTGGTCCTGTGGTGTGGGAGTTAGCAAGCTGTGTATGTCATCTCTAGCCTATTCTGTACATCAAGAACTGAAAAAGAGGAAGAGTATTCACAGCATGAGGCTGGATGAACATCAAAGCCCAGTCTGCCATGAGCTATCTTTTTCCTGTTTCTCTCACTGGGGTCATGAGGCACACAAGCTGCGACATGAAAGGGTAAAAGGCAATGTCAAGTGCTGTATAATTGTTAGGCTCCTTAGCGGCTAAGGCCTGGTTGCAGCCAACAGTGCATTGAGGAGGGGTGTGTGTTTTAACGGCGTACAAAACAATGCCGTGCTTATGAAAACTGAAAATTTTGTTTTTTCAATCTCCATTTTAAAATACAGAGGAAAACAAAGATATTTATAACTCCTAAAGTGATTACTTTGAATTATAATCTTATGCAAACATCAAAGACAGTATTAGTGACAAGAATCACAGAATTCCCCACGAAAAAGTCACCCCCCCAAAAAAAATCATCTGTGACAATCCCATGTTCTAAAACAACAAAAACATGCCTATTCTAAATTTAACTATCTCCAGAAATGCAGTGTTGGATTTTCACGTTTTTAAAACTTTTCTGTATGTGTTCTCCATCTGACCAGCTATTCTAACTTTGGACCTCCGGATTTCTATTTATCGCAAAATATTTGTAAGTTATTTTCTCTCTCTGTCTCTATTTTTGAGCTTTGTATTTTTAAAATTATTGAAGAAACACTGCAATATGTAGAAAATTAAAAGGACAATAAAGACAGTGAGCAGTCACATTCTAGAGTTAACACTGTAACATTGTTACAGTGTGAAGTTTCTGACTTTACTGTAATTTTTTCTCTACATACACATTAACTAAAATAGGACCACTATATATGTAGGTCTCTTTTTCTTTCTTTTTGATTTTCTTTCATGTGTCTTTCTTCTACATCAACATGCCACCTCATTCATCAATGCATCCCAGACATCTTCCTGTAGAGGAAACATGAATCCCCATTGCTTCCTGACTGCATAATACTCTACCTGACATACACCCCACCGTCACTTAGTTTACCAAACCCTTATAGATACTTGAATTGTGTCTTTCTGTCTTGTAAAGATGGATGCTGCGTGTTCATTCTTATAAGTGATCTCTGTATAATAACTTGATTATTTTCTTAGGATGAATTTCTAAAAGTGGGATTACTAGACCAAAGGGCATCTCATACTTATTATCAGAAAATTTCAGAAAAGTTGGACTAACTTATATTCTTACTATCCATATATGAGTTGCCCATTTATCTGCTACTTGTCAGCATGAGATACAATTAATATTTGTATCTCTGCAACATGTGGCACTGTTGTAGGCCAAAGTAGTAATGTATTGTTTGAATTTTAATTAATAATGATCTTGAGCATTTTTCATGTATGCTTAAGCATTTGCTTTTCACTTCTAATGGATTACTTTTTATTGATCATTTTTATTGATGTTCATCTTTTTCCAATAGATCAATAATGCCTCTTGAATTAGCAAATGTATTATGCCTGTTTTGTTTTATGTGCTATCAATATTTTTTCTGCTCATTATTTGACTTTTAACATAGTTTATGGCTTATTTTGTTTTTATTTTTATCTGTACAGTTTTATAGAGTAAATTTTAAAATGGATTTATCGTGTCTTCTACTGTGGCTTTTGAATTTTGTTTCTTGCTTAGAAACTCCAAGATGGTCTTTAAAATAATCCTATGATTTCTTCAAGTTCTTGTATAGTTTTATTTTTAACATTTAAATCTTTGATCTATCTAGAAATTATTTTACTGTAAATAATTCATTTTTATTATTTTTCCTATATGGCAAGATAATTATTACAACACCAATATTGAAAAGTTAATTTTTTCCACTGCTTAGGGATGTCATATTTACCATGTACTTATTTTCTATACATACCTGTATATATTTCTTGATTTTCTATTTTGTGTTAATCATTTGTTCATATATGTACCCATACTATACTGTTTTCAATTTTGCAGCTTTGTGTTTTAACATCAGGTCTAACTAATCTCAGCTTATTACTCTTCTCAGAGTTTCTTGGACATTCTTGCACGTTTCCTTCTTTAAAAAGTTTCTCTTTTGTTAAGATTATATATACCAAGGTTTAAAAAGCCCAACCGTTCTACAGGATTGAAGAAACATAGTAGTGCTCTGCTCTCTACCTGCTGCTAAATGTTGCTCAGGAGAACACAAGCATTTTCACATCTTTTCCTTGACTGTTCTGGAATTTATCTTCCTGACTCTAAAAACGTGTTTGGTTTTACCTTTTCAGGCATTTGGTATTGACTTCTCCATGTAGAAGACAGTAATTTCTCTCTCTTTTCTACCCCATCTCCACCCCCCACGCACACTCGCACATTCTTCCCAGCACATTCTTCCATTCTCCTTACATCATCACACTTAAATTTGGGTTAGAGCAATAATCAGTGTTTGAATGACTATATCTATGTATTCTGAGCACATTTCTTTTTAGAGCTAAGTATTGGAATAAAGAATTACTTGTTTTTCTGGAAGCTATTATCTTTTTTTTTTCATTAAGGCCAAACTCACAGCCAATCATATTTCAAGACAGCCAGATGCACTACATGTACCATCAATTTCCTCTCCCTAAAAAATTTGCTCCCAGCCCTGACTGGTGTGGCTCAGTGGATTGAGTGTGGGCCTGTGAACCAAAGGATCTTCAATTTGATTCCCAGTCAGGGCACATGCCTGGGTTGCAGGCCAGGTTCCCCAGGGTGGGGCATGTGAGAGGCAACCATACATTGATGTTTCTCTCCCTCTCTTTCTCCCTCCCTTCCCCTCTGTCTAAATAAACAAATAAATAAAATCTTTTAAAAAAAGTTTCTCCCAGCGCCTTCTGACCTGTTGAGTTTGGACTGGGGACACTGGGGACAACTGTCCTTCAGGAAGCCCCATTCTGTCATTGTGGAGAGTTTGCCTATTTCCTGTTTTTGGTTGAGTCTGTCCTTCAGCAGTTCCTTTTATTCATCAAAGAATGCATGGGAAGTAAAATTTTAAGAACTTTTACAATCAAAATATCTTTATTTTACCCTCACACTTAATTTAGAGTGAATTCTGAACTATTGAATTCTAAATTGAAAATCATTCATCTTCAGATTTTAATGGTGATTTGTCATTGTTTTCTAGTTTCCAGTGTTGCTACAAAAAATCTGAAGCTTTTTCCGATACCTAATCATTTGGTTGTACCTGTTTGTTTACATGTTTCTCTGGAGGATTGTGGGATCTTCTCTTTGTCCCCCAAAGTCTCAGTTGTCATTAATTCCAAGGCATAATTCTATTCCATCAATTGCCCTGGATGCTCAGTGAGTTCTTTCATCCTGCCAACTTGGGTTCTTTTCGCTGGTTCATTGATGATTTCCTCCCCACCTGTTCTCTGCTGTTTCTTTCTGGGACTCTGTTTATTTTGATATTGGCCTTCCCAGAACAGTCCTCGAACTTTCTGTATTTTTATTTTCAATCCCTTTGTGTTTTTGCTCTTCCCTCTAGAGAGTTCCTGAATATTTTTCCTGAATATTTTCTCTGACATTTGTGAGTTTTTACTTCTGCTATCATCCTTAAATTTCCAAGAGGTCTTTCTTAGTCCCCCAGATGATGCCTTTTATTTGTATAGCACCCTAAGAATTAGACTGTTTGTTAAGCAGGTTTTCAACTGATCCCTTCTTATTGGAATCCCCATCTTCTTCCCTCTCCACTAGCATGGGCTCTTGGGAACTCTAATTAATGAACTTTTGGAAGAATTATTAAATTATTTCCTCTCCATATTATTGGTTCTCCCTGGCCTGCTACATCAATTATGTATTCATCTCCTTTACATCTTCTAAAGTTTATTGATAGTTCTGTATTTATTTTCAAAGCTATTTTTTAATTTAGGGCAATAGTTCTTTGCTTATTATTTGTAGCAACATATAGTTTTGAAGGGGGGGTTACATTGAAAAATCAGTGTGCATTGGTTTGTGGCTACTGTAAATTAAATTATTAAATTTAGAATACTTATGGTCATAAAATGGAGGAAATCCAAAGTAACATGATCAATAGTCACATGATTATTTTTCCTTTTCCTCATTTTCTTCCTCTAATTAAGAAATATAGATGCATCTCAGTGTCGAATATCTGATTTCATGTGCTTTCTACCATTGTTTTTACATTGCTTAAATGTCATTTTTAGTTTCATTGTGAAACTGTTTTCTTCTATTTGATGTGAAGTCTCTTTATAGCCAAACTGGATGCTGCTAAAACAAAGCCAGCTGTGTTTACTTGACTTTGTAAAGTCCCAATAATGATTCATAATGAGATTAGTTCAGCTACTTATGGTACTAAATACTTGCCAAAGTATTCACAATAAGACAATGAAGATGAAACAGAATTACAAATTAATAGCCACCTTAGTTTTCAGCCCAATATGTATGGGGAATCGTTACACATTTGGTTACTTTCTAGGGGGAGGCATGTGGTGATCGGCTGCTTGGCTGCCCTGGGTTGTATCACTCATAGGACACATCTACCCCGAAGTTATCGGAACTCAGTTCTGTCGGGAGGGATTAGATGGGTGAGGTTTGGCACTGAGTGCCTGCAATGTCACGATACTGCATCCCCTAGTTTTCTGCATATTGCTTGTCTGTGGGACGCAGACACATCAACATCGCTCACCACTCGGGCAACTGTCCAAAATGCATGTCTGAAGGCAACAGTGTCTGGGAGATTTCTTGTTGTTAAGAGAACCCTCTTAATGTTTGCCTGTGTGATACTTTTAAGACAAACAGTAATCATTTATCATAGTTATTATTGTCATTTGAAACATAACAGGGAGAGAGGAGAACTTTGATGCCCCCTAAAAGGCCTAGTTTGGTTTTTGACAGATCTTACTAAGGAAGAAAGGAGGGCAGCTCAAAGATCAAGGGTATCATTTAATATATTCAGGGATTTTCTTTAAATAAAACACACACATACATACACATATAATAATGGGCCACACTGAAAAACTATCATATTAAAATTGAATTTTTTGATTGAATCACTTGATTGATTTATTATCTTTTCAGTATTCGTAATATTTACAGTTTCTCCATCTGCTTCATCCAGTCTTCTTGGAAACCAATAACATCTCCCTCTGTCTCTCCCCCCATTCCTTCTTCTCCCCGCTGTCTCCTACCTCCCTTCCCCCTTCCTTAGTAGACTTGGTACAAATGGGTAGAAAGTACAAGATACGTCATATAAAGCAACTCTTTACATCCTTGAAAACCTTTTTTATTTTGTTATTTTTCTTTTTAAAATGCTACCATTTGGTCGGCTTCAGTTCTTGTTTCTATTATGGTATCAGCATTTGCTCAGCAACTGAACAAAATGCCTGTTATTGGGACCGTTGGAAACGGGGGGTGGGAGGTGTGGGGAGATAAGTTCAGAGTAAAATGAAAACACATTGTATGTCTGAGAAACCTATCACTTCAGTCTGCAAATACTCACTGAGAGAACACTAGACGGCATGCTGGACGTAGAGTGGTGACAGGGAAACCGAGCACAAATGTGAACAGAAACACGGCGATTTCAGGTAGTGATGTGTGCTGTGATAAGAATAAAGCAGGAAGATGTGGGAGAGCGTGGCTCGTGTGCGTGTGTGTGTGTGCACGTGTGCATGTGTACATGGTGATGTTTCTTAGTTTCTCATTTTTTAACTGAAGAATTCAATTAGATGGTCTCGAAGGCACTTTCAGATCTTATCTAATGAGGCGGCTTTCTCATTTTGTTCACTGTTTTTCTAGATTCATTTTCCCAATTATGTGGTCTGTTGTCTATTCAAATGAGTACTTAAGAATAATAATTGAAGAATGAAAAATCCATCTATCAGGATATGAAAAGTGCTTGTATTCTCTAGCTACTAACTAAAAACCTAAAGGAAAACAAATAAGTATGTCTATCCACCAGAAGGAACTCAAAATATGATTTGCATCCGTGTTTCATTTACAATGTCTCTTCACTTTTCTCTTTCCATAAAGAGACTTCTAGAAACGACTGTATTCTGGCTGAAGCACGAATGATAGTGGCTTGGACAATGACATGACCAAGCTGGAAGTCAGGCATGAGTTCACTTTTGTGGATTCCTTTAAAGACTTGCTAGCTAAGAACAACACCACACAAAAAGTCATGGAGAGTCATCACACGATAACAGTAATTAGTGATAGTGATGGTATCAGTATTTAGAGAACAATTGCTTTCATTATAAATCTCTTTCAGGGGGCAATAGAACCTCTGAAACAATATAAATGCTACTTCGCAATTGGGTAGAAGAGAGAAGACAATGCTGTCTTTTGACTATACTTGGCAAATCATTTATTCAAATTCATAAATAATGAGTTTCCTTTCCTCACTAATAATCACAAAAACACAATCAGTAAAAAGCATTTTTCTTGGTTGTCATTGGAAAATCCATTCTGAATTATCTGTTTCCCACTATTATTATAAAGCCTACTTTTTAAAAAACCTTTATGTGGAACATGGATGGAATCATACTTTGAGTCCTTTTTGTGGACAGGTATACTCTCTTGGTTTTTTGTAGGTTCTGTTTAGTAGTAGGATTTTTTCAGCCTTGTTTCTTTCTATCATTCATAGCTCTTGCTTTCATTTAGAAATCGTACACAGCCAAATGGTTGGGGCGAGGAAGGAAAACAGTGTCAGGAGCAATCAAAAAAAAGTCACAAAACTTGAAAGGAGATACTGAGACAAATGTTTGTGAAACTGACATTATTTATCTCTGTTGTAGAGGCAAACCCAGCCTGACGAACATGGGCTCCTTGATGATCAAGCCCATTCAGCGGGTGACAAAATACCCCCTATTACTGTGCGAACTTGGCAACTCCACTCCCCCCTCTCACCCAGACTTCAGAGCCCTGGAGGATGCCTTCGCCGCAGTGAAAGACATTAACATGAACATCAATGAACTTAAAAGACGGAAAGATCTAGGTAAGAAGAGGTGTAATGAACTGGGCACCCTCCACGACTGGCCCGTTCTCTTCATGTTTCTGAGACTCGGAATGTCTAAGCAGTGACGGTAGTTGTAGTGATCATGGTCATTTGATATCTCGAGTTAGAAGCTGGGGAAGAGCGTGTGGTTTTCCCTTGCCAGCTGGGTTCAGAAGATCATGAGGTACAAAAAAATGACCGTTAAAAAAGTCAAACAGGTCCATTCTCACCCCTGTGACCACCGCATGCCTGATGACAAACTGGGCTGAAGAGACCCACAGCATACAGCCCTCCTGACCCTGACGCTGTGTGTGGTAAGAAGGACATATGGCAAGGCTGGGTACCTGGAGCAATGGGAAGCCAGAGCCAAAAAGTGGTGGCGAAAGGGGCAGATCCAGGTCAGGGGCTCAGCTAACAGCTCAGCCCACCCGGTTCTGGCACACAGAGAGTAGGGATTTGGGGGGCAATAATTGTTCCATTGAAGGGAGCAAGCATATATTTTTTCTCAAATCAACAAATTATTGTTGACTCTTTGTTAGCTAAAATGTAAAATTGGTGTGTTAAGTAGAGTGTAGATTTCAAACCCGGAGGCACAGTTCCCGTCATCTGGATGTAACTGTGCATTGTTGTAGATGGCGGTCCGCCCTCGGTGGCAATGTTCCCATAAATTTTAATTAGCTTTGCCCTTCTAACATGAAATCTCCATTCAACACTGAAGCAATGGCAGGGCTTTGGAGCTGACTGGTCCAACCACTTCATTTATGTTTATTGTTGTTATTTTCTATTTTTTAAATTCAAAAATAGTATTTGGATTAATAACTTCAAATTATAAAGAAAGGTATAGGGTAAAAAGTGAAAGTAGTAGAGAAAAAGGCATCACAAACAAAATGAAAAGACAGCCCATAGACACAGGATTACTGTCTAGAATCTAATCATTGATATTAAATCAATAATAAAAACATTTCAATACAAAGAGTTAGTAACAGAAATATGCAGTTTACAGTAAGACCAATAAGGTTTTCTTTGTTGAGTTGACTGGGGTGACATTGGTTCACAAAACCACACGGGTTTCCAGTGCACAACCCAACAAAACGCCACCCGCACACTGCATCGTGCGTCCAGCCCCCAAATGAAGTCTCGTTGCTTCCCCTATTTGTCTCCTCTTTGCCCTCTTCCTCTCCCCCAAAGTCCCTTTCCCTCTGGCCATCACCACACTGTTGTCTGTGTCCATGTGTGAGTATATAGATTAGATATACATATATATATTTTTTGCTTAATCCCTTCACCTTTTTTCACCCAGCCATCCAGTCCCTCTCCCTTCTGACAGCTGTTCTGTGTATCTATGTTTCTATTTCTACTTTGTTTGTTAAATTATTTTGTTCATTAGATTCCACAGATGAGTGAGATCATATGGTATTTGTCTTTCTCTGACTGGTTTATTTCACTTAGCATAATATTCTCCAGAAGACCAATAAGTTTTTAAATGCTAAGCTTCACTAATAATCAGGGAAATATAAATTAAAATCATAATGACATATTATTCCCAGCCTATCAGGTCAGCAAAAAGATTTTTACTGGACAATGTTAGTGCTGAGTTTCAATCTCCCGGTGAGAATGCAAATTGGAATCACCAGTTTAGAGAACAATTTGACAATACGTAGTGAAGTTGAAGATTCACACAACTAAGACTAGGAAAATCAATTTCCAGATATTTGAGAAACTTTTGCCTGTATGCTCATAGAGAGGTGTATTGGAAACTAGCATTGTTCATCATAGCAAAAGAAAGAGAGGAAGAAAATGGCTTATGTATTTATTCAAACAATGAGTAAAATGTGTATTATATACTGTGATATTTTGAGAATATAAAATTACAAAAATTAATTCAAGTACATGTATCAATTGCATAAATCAAAACAATGCTGAGTATTTTAAAAAGTAAAGTATCAAGTGACAAAAGAATATATGCAATTTGGTACCATTTTTATAAAGATTTACATCATTCAAAATAATACTATGTATTGTACGACTGCATACATACCCAATAAAGGCATAAAAACAGATGCAAATATAGCAAGCCCATTATTTAGGATCACAATTCCCTGTAGAGATTAAAGATGGGATTCGGAGAAGCTTTAGCTGCTTTGTAATTTTTTTAATTAAAAAATTGGAAAAAAGGCAAAATTAAGATTTGACAGAGCTAGAAGATAGACAATAGGTGTTATATTATTCTTTTTAATTTTGTGTCATCTTAAAATATTTCAATAATCTCCCATGATTCTAGTTGGCATAGCTAAGATTTTGTCAAGTGTTCTTCAGACTTTCTCTTTTTTCTATTCTCTTTCTTCCCTCTCACGCTCTTCTTCTTTCATTCCTTCCTGCTGCATGCATGATGTGCTGCAGTTTGCTGGGGTTCTAATAACGAACAATCGTATATCATGAGCGTTCTTTCTGTTAATCTGGCCTTCTTTTTAATGGTTCCATAGTATTCCATTTATGAATATGTCATAATTTAGTAAACTATTCTTTTAGGATAAATGTTTAGATGGTTTCCAGCACTTTGCCATTAGAAAAAAAATGCTGTAGCAAACAAAACTTTGTAAACTTATGGAAAGCAGATTACTGTACATGCACACCCTGGTCCTAGACTACAAATATTTTAAGTTTTTAAAGATTCTGCCAATTCTGTGCAAAAACTGTTAGTTTAATCCTTATCGATGGCATATAATATCGCCTATCTCTCCACATCCTTACCAAAAAGCATGTTAGGAATATTTAACCTTTGAATAATATGAGAAGTGAAAATGATTTTTAAGTTAAAAAAAGTAAAGCTCAGAGGGTGACTCAGTTTACCCCAAATCTCCCTGCTGATGGAAAGCTACTTCAGGATTGGCAGTCTCCTTGGGTGTCCTTTTATGAGGTAGGTCTCAAGGCTTCATTCTAGAGACTGCAGGTGGCAAATATCTTATCCGAGAAGAGAGGAAGAGTTTTTTTTCGTATCTGGGATTTCTTTATTGTGGGAGGTAAGTGAACCTTGGGCTTTGAGGGGCTCACACCCTTGGACAGCAGAGTTTCTGAAGGATGCTGGGGTGGGTGGCTGGAGTTAGGGCTGGGCAATGGGGCTGGAGCATATTGCGTCTGCTACCAAGAGGCAAAAATCATGTGGATTTTGCTTTAAATATAAATACTAATCTTGTATACTTTGGATGAAACACATTTTCTATGCTACACATGTCCACATATATCATTGTATTCTTTTGTTTCAGTTCTAAAATATAAGAAGAATGATGAGGATGAAACATTTAAAGATAAATTGTCTAAACTAAATATTCATTCAATTAGCAAGAAATCAAAGAGAGTGACAAATTATCTAAAGATTCTGACCAGAGGAGACTCACAGGTAATTTCTCTTCTGGGGCCACATACATTTTCCTGGGGAAGATGAATGCTGGTATTTTGTTAGGTTTTGTCTTGTCATTACACAGCTGTTTCTAGAACACTGAGAATCAAGGTAATTGCCCAGTGCTCTTATGCCATTTCTCCAACCTCTCCCTCTCTCTCTCCCTCTCTCTTTCTCCCCACCCCTTTTGAAGAAAATGGAGTGAGGGTGGGTTTGACACTGTCTTAGCCATGGTACTTTAGGCAAAGAGAAATGCGGACATAAGATGGGGCTCAACAAGGGATGTCTCAGAATCCTGACACCACCAACCAGCACACAATCTCACCCAAGGCAATGCCTTCATTTCATCCCTGTCTTACTTCTGCTTTTTATTTGTTTTCATTTTTAACAGCTTTATTGAGTTTTAATTAACATACTGTAAAACTCACCCATTATAAGTACAATGAAATGGTTTTTAGTAAATGTGTAGAGTTTTTTAAAAAATGTTATTGTTATTCTGTTACAGTGGTCCCAGTTTTCCCCCTTTGCCCTCCTCTACCCTGCCTACCCCCCACTCCCACAGTCAGTCTGCACAAAACATGTCCATGGGTCATTCATAGATGTCCTTTGAGTAGCTCCTTCCCCTTCTTTCCACCATTATTCCCCTCCCCCTGCCCCTCTGGTCACTGTCAGTTTGTTTTTTATTTCCATGCCTCTGGTTCTATTTTGCTTGTTAGTTTATTTTATTCATTACATTCCTCTTGTGAGATCATATGGTATTTGTCTTTCATCACCTGGCTTATTTCACTTAGCATAATGTTCTCCAGTTCCATCCATGCTATTGCAAAAAGTAGGAATTCCTTCCTTCTTTCTGCTACATAGCACTCCATTGTGTAAATGTACCACAGTTTTTTTGACCCATTCATTTACTGATGGGCACTTAGGTTGCTTCTAGCCCTTAGGCTATTGTAAATTGTGCTGCTATGAACATTGGGGTGCATAGGTTCTTTTGAATTGGTATTTCGAGATTCTTAGGGTATAATCCCTGCAGTGGAATCACTAGGTCCAAAGGCAGTTCCATTTTTAGTTTTTTGAGGAAGTTCCATGCTGTTTTCCGCAGTGGCTACACCAGTCTGCATTCCCACCAACAGTGCACTAGGGTTTCGTTTCTTTCCACATCCTTACCAGGACTTGTTGATTTGTTTATGACGGCCATTCTGACAAGTGTGCAGTGATATCTCATTGTGACTTTAATTTTCATCTCTCTGATGGCTAGTGATGCTGAGCATTCTTTCATATGTCTATGGGCCATCTGTATGTCCTCCTTGGACAAGTGTTTGTTTAGGTCCATTGCCCATTTTTTAATTGTATTATATTTGTCTTCCTGGTGTTGAATCACATGAGCTCTTTGTATATTTTGGAGATCAAACTCTTGTGTGATGTATCATTGGCAAACATCAGATTGAATAAATTTTTCACCTTCAACATCTGCTTTGTAAAAATCTCCCTTTCCTTTAGGGCCCTCTTGATGTTTGTCTTATCTGGATTTCACCTACAGTAAAAAGTGTTCAGGTGCACACATTAGTGTGACATTTTTTCTACCCCTTCTCCCCTCCATTTACCCCTCCCCACCCCCAGATATACATTATATTACTGGGTGATTGTTTTGTGTAAGCTGTTTATCCTGACTTGAACCACGTCCCCCTCAACCCCTAATATATAACAGATGGATTAGCAAAGACTCTCAAACTTTTCTGTGTACAATAATTAGCTGAGGAGCTTTCTAAGAGAGTCAGGGGTTCCATCTGGTTCAAGGGTGCAATCTAGAAGTCTGCATTTTTATGAAGGCTCCAAGGGTTTTGGAGCTAAATAACTCTGAAGTATGTGATCTGCTGGACACACTTTAAGAATCGCAAGGTAGATAGATTCCTGGCCTGGCGGTGGTAATACAGTGGGCTTCTAACCAAATGTGGGCAAGATGGTTCTTTAGATCCTATATACTATATTTTGCCGTGTATAATGCACACACATGTTTAATGCACATTATATGTGGGATTATTATGCCTATTATTATACCAATGGTATGTGATCATTACTCCCATGTATAATGCACATCCTTATTTTTCCCTCAAAATTTGGGCAAAAATGTACACATTATACACGCCAGAATACAGTGGTACTTTTTGCCTGATTTCACCCCTTATTATGTGAACTTCTGTAACGAAGGCTCTTAATTTGAACTAGAGGCAACACCTACCTCACTCTCTAGCTTCTCTGTTCTCCTTTTGCTCTTCCCATTGTCTTTGCAGCTCTCTGGCCACTGAGCTTGAAGTGGCCTCTTCCTCCTCTGGGTGCCTAACAAACACTGAGTGCATCCAGCTGTGGCACTGTTAATATTTGCCACTATTTCCAGGCAGATATTGAGAAGAAAATCTTTGAAATTGTCCAGATCTGAGTTTGAATCTCACCTCAGTCACTTAATAAATATTTGTCTTTGGGGACATGACTTCAATTCAATATAATCTTCTATAAACAGGAATTATACTGGGATGTACACATGGTGTGGTTGTGAGGATTAAGTGAAGTGATGCCTATAAAGAGTGTGCCCAACACAAGTGGGTCAGCACTCAGAATGTATGCTGGTATCATCGTCATCATTGTCATCATCGTCATTGTCATTATTTTATATCGTTGCCTTGTATTGTTATTCACCTTTTAATGTGCAGACTCCTTACTTCTCACGTGGATATAAACTCCTTTATGCCTGGTGTATAAGTCAGGTCTTTTGCTTTCTGTATTTTATGATTTTCTTTAAAAGGCTTGCGGACTGAGGAGACAGCCCAGCCCAGGGCTAGCCTATTCTTAGGGATGGCCAAGGCCTCAGCTGGGATCACTTTTTTCATATGCAAATGAACCAAATCCAGAATCTACAGTCCCATCCACCTCCTCATAGAATCCACACACCAGTGTTCCTCTGCCCAAGTACCAGCGCCAGCTAACAGGCGTCAGAGACCACCAGCTCTCTCCAAGCCCAGGAGAATTATTCAGACTGGTGAACCCTGAACTGTTCACCCTGCCCCAGTAAAGACTCTGGCTTAGACTTTGTCCTTGCTCCTTCTTGCCACTTGACCAAGACCTAGTGACCCCTCTGTGGCCCCGCATGACATGTGGTGATGCCCCTGTCTAGGACTTGTGAGTATAATACACTTTGTCCAAGCCTTGTTCCTGCTTTCTTTCTGGCTACAATGACTTTCCCATACCATATCCATATGGCCTTTCTTGGAACACATGCTCCTTATTATTCTTTTGCTTCTTTATATTATTCTTGCAGGGACTCAGTGGGCCCATTGCATAAAGGAGGTAGCTCAGGCCTCTCCTGTCAGTGTGGAGCTACAGTGCGGGATGTCTGGGGCATTTACAGTGTGTGGCCATAGATCAGGGAAAGGAAAACCAAGACATTTCATTAAAAGACAGCAGTGATATAACTGAATTGGGAATTCGTTCAAGAAGAGACCACAACTTCCAGAGGCATGTGGAAATGTGTGCAAACAAGTCTCCCCTACTCTTTGAAATGTTGCTTCTTATTTAAGACAATTTCTACTGAGAAACAGTAGACTGATCTTAATTCTGGGCAGGCTTTTGTGAAAGATGTTATATTCCTTAACATATTTATCATCAGCTCCTGTTATTTTTCAACTGTGGACTGAAAGTGAATTATAGCTAAAGTGGCCTGGAGGGATATTAATTAGATTTCCCCCCTAATCTGTTGAGAGGATGTCCTGTCAGCAATGAAGCATCTCACTGGTAATCAGAAAATCAGCTGCATTGGCTGGACTGTAGAAGAGATAAATCTCAAATCAGTCAATTTTGCACTTGTCAGCAGCTCAAGGGAAATATTTGGTGAAGTTCGGATAAAACTATTACCCAAGAGGAAGATTCTAGTCAATTCATCACACGTGTATTGAACTCTCAGATGGCAGACACTGTGTAGAGACTGGGAATACAAAGAGGTTCTGAATTCAGGCCAGTCGGCTTTGAATCCTGGTCCTGCCTATTAACATGGGCATGTTTCTTTAACTTCCTTTATTAGTTAGGAGAAAGGCCAAGCTTCTGTCACCAAGAGACTCCAGAGCATAAGCTTGACTCAGCTCATCATTTATTTCTCTCTCTCTTATAATAGTCTTGCGACATGAGTCCAGGTGGGCTCTTCCTCATGACATGCTTCAGAAACCCAGTTCTCCCAAGTTTTGTGCTTTGCTGTTTCCTAAACATATTGTCTTCATCTTCCTGATTGAGGATGGGTTACTGCCAGGTCTTCATTCAAGTCCCAAAGATGGTGTTATAAGGCCAAGACTCAGAAATGGAATACATCACTGTTGCTTACCTCTTATTTACCCAAGCCCAGTTCCCAGGACAAAGCCAGCTGCCAGGGAACCTGGAAAGGGCCGTGACGGGCAGGGCTGCCGTGTGTCTACCTTAAACTAGAGGTGCGGGTACCACCAGTAAACGGATGACTGGGGAAACATTAACGATCTCTGCCATACCTCCTGACACCTGTTTCTTGGTCTCCAGAATGGGCTCTATCATGGCACCTACCCCATGGGGTTGTATCAGAATTAAAATGAGAAAACAGAAGACAAGTTTTAGCAGAGTATCTGGAACATAGTGCTTAATAAATGTTAGTTATTATAATTAAGATAAAAATACTTAATCTCAAATGCTTGCAGTCCACTAGTGGAGAGAGTAGCTTCATTAATGATCTAGTTTTGTCAGAGCACATAAGAGGGGGTCGTGCATTTTCTACAAGTGGAAACAAGAGGGATGATAGGGAGGATTCATAGAGGGGGCGACAGTTGAGAAAGTTCTTAAAAATAAACAGAATTTTTCAAGGCAGAAAAGGGACAGCAGAATATTCTAGCAAAATAAAGCAGTATGGCTTGACTCCAGAGAAGTAGAAATGAGCTATATTTCTCATAGTGTGATCCTTGAGTCTCTTACTTTAGAAATCATCTGGGCCCCAGCCAAGAAATACTAAACAAAATAGCTGGTAATGAATTTTTGAAAACTGCATTATAAAAAAACCTACCCCAGCCTATTGTTATGTACATAAAACTGGGTTAGAGCATAGACATCCTAAAGCAAAGATGTTAAATTTTGTGGGGATTACAAAGAACTATGCTGCCCAACTTAAACAAGAATCTTTTTAGATAAACAATATAAAGGGGCTTAAAAATGAAAATGTCACCATTTTCTATGCAGTCAGCTCTAAGGTCAACTATCTCAAATTAACGAATGTGTGAGCCGAAGACAGCTACGGCCAGCACCCAGGACCAAGCTGCAGAACGCCCACCGTGTGTGGCGGAACCCCTGTGTGCTCGCACCCGCTCCGCCGCAGGAGCCACTTTCGGACCTGGCACAGCCGTTCAGTCGCCAAGAAACGCTTCTCGCCCCTGGGCCCAGTGCGCATGCCCAGACACTGCCACCGCACAGGGAGAGCATCTTTTTCTGAATGCTTACCATGTGAGATAACAGAAAAGCGACTGCGTACACGTGACCACTGTCTGGACTGCTGAGTTTCCTTAACAGAGGGCTCATTTTGCTGAGATTATAATCTTTCAAATGTGAGTTGCTGCAGGACGATCACGTTTCTTTAGCCAGGAATCCGAGAAAACTTTCTGAATAGCCACTGCGAAGTAAACTGGGATGCGTCACGGCAGCAAAACCAGAAATTCCAGTCAATAGGTCAAACTTTTTGTTTTAATTTCCACTTTATTCTTATTATTTTATAAGCCCACGAAGGTAACATGACTTAAGGGTACACATAACATACATGTTCTTGAAAACAGCAGAGAACAGTTTCCCACCCGGCCGCTCCTGGGACCCAGGTGCAGCTCTGTGGACCCCGAACCGCACAGGGAGCTGTGCCCGAGCTTTGCTGCCCAGCAGCCATGCTGGGTGCTGGGACGCGGGGAGTCCTGGGGCTGTAAAAGCCTTTCCTCTTACCAGGAGAGTTTTGGTGATGTGCTGGGCCAGTACGGTCTGAGATATTTTTCTCTCACTATCAGATTCACTTGAGTCATAAAAATACATAATTTCATCTATGTTTTAGGTGAAAGACAACACCTTTAATAGAGAAGAAAAGCTATTTAGATCTTTAGAAAAGATCGTGAGGCACTGTGTGAAGAACATTTCATTCTGTCTTCAACACGTACAGGTAGGGGAGACACG
Organism: Macrotus californicus; assembly: GCA_007922815.1. NCBI lineage: Eukaryota > Metazoa > Chordata > Mammalia > Chiroptera > Phyllostomidae > Macrotus > Macrotus californicus. Next base: position 8,663 of record VMDR010012374.1, on the reverse strand, counting down.
ACTGTTTTCAGCGTTTCTACCACTAGGTACTGACTGATGTTCGTGCTTACCAGGAAGAGCAAATGTGACCATTCATTCCAGGATGACATCTACTGTACCAAATCTGGGGGCCCACCAGCTGCTGGTGAGGAAAGCCAGTATAAAGACTCAGGTTTTGTTCTTGGTTCCCCTATCTGCTCAACCCTTCCCCCACCCCAATCACCTGCCTGTGGGCGTTTGCTCACAGGATTACTGTCTAGGAGTGGCACGGGCCATCAGCATGTTTTCCTAGAGATGAGTTCGGTAATGCAAATTGCAGACAAGGCAGAAATTTTCTTTATTTTGTTTGACTCTTCTAGCACATCTCTTCCCAGTGTCCAAAACACATACTTGCAAATTTAAGAGTAGAACTAAAAGAAAAAAGATAATCAAAGAGGGACATGAAATAAAATTAGAAGTTACAAAGTAAAAAGTGCATAACATTAAAGGCCACTCCAAAAACCCACCAAGTCCACATCTGGGTTTCAAATTTAGCTGTATGCTCCCCAGCAGCTGGCCCCCCAGAAAGGCGTGCAATCACAATTCTGAGCACCTCTGTGTATTTTACAACCAGCATTTTGTAATGCCCCCTTTACAGCTCTGAAAGAAGTTGATAGATAATTCCACCTTAGGTAGGTAGGCACACATGAAAGAATCAATATAAATGAAAATAAATTCTAACAAAATGATGCAGACTAAAATATGCAAGTGCTCCCACACAACCATAGTAAAAGACAAAAATACCCCACAACTTTCCGGTCCCCTACAAAGTTTCGCTGTCCTTGTTGAGAAGCAGACTTAAACAAAGCAATTGGACACAGTATAATTCTAGTCATTAAGCACGCCAGCCCGGAGTTCCCGCTAATGGATCGCAGAGAGAAGACGGAGTTTCTCTAACAACATCTGACAGTTGTCATAACTACACAACATAGATGGTGAGCAGGATTGCATGTAGGCCAGTTAATAAATGGTTCCCACCCCATTTTCCAGCTTTTCTCTTTGATCTGTTTTTGGAATCAAATGTTTGCATATTTAGATAAATTATCACAGCCACAGAGAATTGACAGGCACACAATGATTTGGTGAAAGGGTTCTATGCTATGTAACTAAAAAGCCATGTTCTTTTCTTATTTATTAACTGATACAAAGCTTGATTTTACAATTACTTTTACTAACCTCTTCCTAAAGCACTGCCTTCTGTGAAAAGAACACCAAAACTTAGCTTTAGCAGCCAGAGGACAGTGGGGGCCCTGCTCTTGGTGTACATTTTAAGGAGTAACTGACTCTTGGGAACATCTACAGGAAAGTCTATTTCCACGGACTGTTTCAACAAAAATGTGAACATCTCCTCTTAAAAAGAGCATGACATTCACTAAGGAAGGCTGAAGACATAAATCAAAGAGGAGTGATTTTTTTAAAATAAGGGTTCTGTAAGGGTTGAATGCTGAAGAATAGCCAATGAAGGAATTTAATGAGAGTGTCATCCAGAGCAGTATGAGACATGGGGGGAAAGCAAGGAATAGATTGTAGCAAGTAACCTGACCGTACAGAGTATTCATGAATTTTTTTCCCTTTCTTTTTTCCTTCATATCTCTCAGTGGGAATGGAGAGTTCTGATGATAAGGTGTCCATCTGGGATTCGTGGACTTGTACTGCCTTCAGAACTTTGCCCTTTGTGTGACTTTGTTCTTGGGTTTCAGGAGGCTGTGGGCTTAGCTCTGAAGAACGTAAAGGAGCTCCAGGAGATTTCCTGCACCAAGGATGAGGGAGAGAGAGGCTACCTGGAGGCCCCGAGTAACGCCTCGAATCCCTGTGATGACTTTGTAAGTTACTTATCTTCATAGAGAAATGCAAGTTAAATAATAGGTTTAAAAGAAAAGCTGCTTTTCATTTACTTTTCTGAAGTTAAAAATAAAACAGGCACTAAAGGAAATACTAATGTAAAAATTGGTGTATTTAAAACAGGAGATTTTATCATTAAGTATTTTAAAGTGGACTAGTGAAGATTTCACTATAACAAAAATTTAAGAGGGCCCCAGATTGTGTTTCTAAGGGGTCGTGTCTGTGCCACTAAAATCAACATTTAGCTGAAGTCTGCATGTGATAGAGCAAGGACTTAGTTAAGTTAGAAAGCTGTGATTTTTCTTAAAGGAGTCTCTGGAAAAGCCCAGAGTCCTTACAGGAGGCACGAATACCCTCTCTAAAGGTGTGACTTTTATTAACATACTGTAGGCTCCCAAGTAAAGCCTTTTTATTGAGAAAACACATTCACATAAGAGTCATATATTGTGTCTCCTGTTCTGTGGTAAATACTTGTTTTCTAAGAGTTCTGTAACATATACAGAATCATAAAACATAGTTTGGGGATCATTAAAACATACTTGAGCCAAGAAAATATTTGTGTGGTAAGCTAGTCTGACTAATACTAATTTTAATTTAGCATCTTGTGCTCCAGAGGTACTGTTATTTCATAAGAGCATTTCAAGTACTATATATAATATATACAATAGTCTCCTTCACCATCTGGAAGGCCCTGGAAGGTGGTGTTTTGTGTTGGCATTACTGGCACTTTGGGTCAGACAGGCTTCGCTGAGTGGCCCTGTGCTGAAGGCTGTTCAGCATTTCTGGCATGGCTGGCTCTAAATCTCAGTGATGTCCTTCCATCTCAGGTCGTGACATCCACTGAGTAGCCCCACATATTTCCGAGTCCTAGGAAGTGATAGAGCCTCCACAACAGTAGAAAAACACTGAGAAGCACCTTGGTTTCCCAGCACAGGAAGTCAGGATGACATCTGAACTAAGATGATAGATTAGATGAATGAGGGACAGAGGGAGGGAGAGAAGTTTTATGACATATGGTAAATGGAAATAATGTGGCCAGTTCTTACACATTTTCTGGGCTTAATTACATAGAGCATGTTTTGGAAAAGTCCTTAAGGGTTTGTTTGCTCTTTAGTTTAATTCCAATTCATTAACTAAATAAGTATTTATTGAGCATCATGTAAAAACATAGTATATAGCTTCTCCCTCATCAAGAATACTCCAGAATTGACAGAAAGAAGAAACAAGGTGCCCTTCCTTATCTTGCATAAAACAACAAGATGATAACTTAGGATGATTTTAAATGATTATCAGAAAATTCAACATAAAAGTAACTTTTTACAGATAACGTATATTTAAACTCTATTTAAAAATCAAACATCTATCTGAAGGCACCGCAGTTTTTATCTAACCATGAAAGATGCTTATCTGCACATTTTGTGTAGGGAAAAATATTAAAGTAAAATCTGATTCTTACTTGTTCCAACCATGATTCCTGTGCACTGGTGAATTTGTTCATGTCTATGGCTCACAGGACACGTATGTAATTACAGTGCAATAATGCGACTAGACACAATGCAATGTAACTAGAGAGAATAATGTAATGTATGCAGAGTCCAGTCACGTGGCAAACACAGCACTTTATCCCAGAAGAGTAAACAGATTCTTTATTCAGACTCATTTAACACTCTGCAAGTGTATGTGGATTACTTTATAAATCAGACATCAAATTTAATCTGGGTTGGCTATTGCTAGCACCAATAAAGGACTGGTTTCTCTTCTCTTCTGGATTTCCCATGAGTTCAAAGTTCCCAGAGGCCATTTAAGTTCATTAATAGCAGCTGCTGCTCAGATCTGATTCCCTAGGACAGAAGGAAACCTACTTCCAAATTGCCATAACATAATCACAAAGCCCAAGCATGTATGGCAGACGGTAAAGTTGGGCGGTCAGCAAACATAGGGTGCAAGTGTCCTTCAGAATGAGAAGGAGAGGAAGCAGCTGTAGAGGAAATTAAATATAAGGTGCTCAGGTTCTGGCATGGGGTTGGGCATTAATATGAAGTTCATTTTCAATGACTCAGACCTAAAATGTAACACTTTAAGGCACAGAATCAGCATCAGCTTAATCCTTCAATGTATTTAAAGAGGGAGCAATACTCTGTGGTCATTTCTATCACAGGAGCAAAATACCTATAATAAGGGGGTACGATCTGTAAAAGGGATACAATTCCACTACCAAACTTAGCTACCAGGGTAGCCAGAAAATTGAGGCAGATGTGAAAGGAATACAACACAGTCTCTTTAAAGACTGATTATCTTCCTTTTGTTGCCAGCAAAAGCGATACAGTGAATTATCTATGCAGTTTTTTTTCATTGATTTTAGAGAGGAAGGGAGAAAAACCTGGATTTGTTTATGCATTCCACTTGTTTATGCATTCATTGGTTGATTCTTGAATGTGCCCTGACCTGACTGCAACATCGGCCTATCAGGGAGATGCTCTAAGCAACTGAGCTACCCAACCAGGGCCTACAGTCTTGGCAGTCAAAGGATAGAGATCACCTCCTCCCCCCAGGGGCTGCCTCCTGGATGAGATAGAAAGGGAAAGGGAAAGTATGGAAGATGATCCCAGTGAAAAAAAACAGCAGCTGTAGAGAAAAAGGTGGAACATATTTGGGGTGTGTGGGCTTCAATTTTTATATTCTTCTTCCTTCTCACCCTCCAGATTCAATGTTAGAGTCTACACCGCTGTTTGAAATCCTTGAACAGATTAGCTAGATCGAGAAATGATCACATCCTTTTTGGACGTGGCTAGATACTTCCCTGTCTCCCCTGGGCTCCTGCAGGGAGCAGTTAGGCCCACTGATAACCGCGTGGATGCTCTGTGACAGGACTGTTTCCTCCTTTGGCAGGCAGCCCATTTCCAAAAGCTGGTCCTGACGCCCCTGGCAGCCCTGCTGTCCCTGTTCCCAGGGCCTCACAAGCTCATCCAGAAACGCTATGACAAACTGCTGGACTACAACAGCTACCTGCAGGGGGCAGCAGGAGATGAGTCGGACTTGGCCAAAAAGGAGTATGAGGCCCTCAACGCCCAGCTTGTGGAAGAGCTCCAGGTGTTCAACAAGGCCGCGCGGAAGGTCCTGTTGAACTGTCTGTGCAGTTTCATCACTCTCCTCGGGGACCTGGCGCTGGTGGCACAGCGGCTTTACTCTACCGAGGTGCTGGTAAGCGCAGCGCCAGGACGCGATCGCCGGGGGCTGCGGCATCTATCAGAAACTGCACCCGTGCAAATCAGCCCTGTTCACAGTCTGCACGAGTGCGGTGCGTGTGCGTGTGCGTGTGCGTGCCTGTGTGGTTTCCACTTGAACTGAAGCCAGGTAGCCTCCTGCCTCTTCTCTCTGTTCTCCATAGGAAGCTAAGAGAGTTTCCTAATTCAGGTTTGCTGTAACTTCCTCACTTGCAGTTTGCTTTGGAGATTCCTTTCCAAACGCCAACCCACTTTGAGCTTTGCTCCTGTCGCTGATGAAACATACTCCGCTCCACCTGCCTGATGCTGTGTTTCAGCTTCTCAATTTATATTTTGCATTCCTTGCTCCTTCGGTAGTTTTCCAATGTTAACCATGACTAAGATGTGCACCCGAAAAGGAGGCCATCTCAGCGTTATGACAGAAGGAGGGTGATTGTCAACCCAGTCTTCCTTTGCTTTTGTTTTCCTCCAAAGAAGAGGAGCCTGGGGATGTGTGTGTGAGTATGTCCACAAATCTCAGTCAGTCTTCCGTTAGGACGGCAATTTTCAACCTTTTTCATCTACGGCACACATGAACTATTACTAAAATTCTGCAGCATACCAAATATATAGATTGATAGATCGCTGATCTGACAAAAATTCGTATAGTTTTGATTCATTTACACCGACGGTTATTGTTGTGTGTTGGCTGTTGTCATTTTTTAATTTGACAATCTAAGGGAAAAGAGGTCAGTGCCTCTGACTGAACAGTCAGGTATTGCAGCACACCAGTGTGCCGTGGTACACGGGTTGAAAATCACTGCATTAGGATGTGGTTTTATCATTATTTTCTGAAGAGGAAGAAAGATATTTACAACCTAAGGTCAACTTTAAAAAATCAGTTTGCTTTCTTGGTCTTTCATTTCAAGTGTATTCGTTCTCATTCAGGTAGCTAGATATTTAATGGACATTTGGGAAAGTTGTCTCTATTTTTTATTGTGTATCTAACTTTCAATTTTTCCATTGAATTAAATTATATTGAATAATCAGGTGCTACATTTGCATGGTTCAAAAAGCAAAACTATGTAAAAATATATAAGCACCCACTCCTGTCTCCCAGCCATCCCATCTCCTGCTCCCATCCCCATGATTATTCATTTATTTTTACCCACCTGTGGCTCCTGTACAACATTTTTAAAAATTTTTTTCAATGGGCTAAAGGTAGTTTATTCAATAAATGGTGTTAGGAAAATCGAACAGATGCATGCAAAAAATGAAACTAGACCACCTTTTTATGCCACACACAAGAAAAAAATTTAAAATGGATTAAAGACTTAAATGTTAAAAAATAGGGAACATTTCACGAATTTGCATGTCATCCTTGCACAGGGGCCATGCTGATCTTCTCTGTACTGTTGCACTTGTAGTGTATGTGCTGCCGAAGCGAGCACTCCTGTATGACATTAAAAGCACATTCTAATACATACTGTTACTTCCTACACAAAACTAGAGACTTGCTTTTCAATATCCTGAGCAGGTGTCCATGTCCCTACACAGAGCTGCCTCATCCCTTTTACAGCTTTATACTGGTCTACTGCATAGCTCTACAGCAGGGCATTACCAGCCCACTACTCAGGGTGGGGTGGGTGGGTGGGGTAGGAAAGAGGCAATCACCAAGTTCCACTGAAATGTGAAAGAAGCTAGGGATTCAGCTGCTTCATAACAGCTCCAATTGTCTGTAACTACAGAACAAATTACACCAAATGTGGTGGTAGGAAACAACCAGTAGTCATTTATTATCATTGCCTCTCATGGTTCTGGGAGTTCACTGGACTCAGATCATCATGCTCACTGCCACTCATGAGGTTTCAGTCAAATAACAGCTGGAGCTAGAGTCACCTCAAAGACGTCCTCAGGCCTTTGGAGGCTGAGGATGGGATGATAATGGGAGTCAAACAGCTGGGGACTGGAATGGCTGGGGATCCATACACCCCACTCTCTCCTTCTCTCCTCTATCTCAACATGGGCTTTTGATATTGTGGCATAACACAACTCGACTTCTTCTATGGTGAGGAAAGTCTCCCAAGAGTGAGTGTCCCAAGAGAAACCAGCAGATATTACATGATCTTTTTTACCTTAATTTTGAAAGCGAGACAGCATCATTTCCATTGTTCTATTCATTTCAACATTCTCCTCGTTGAGGTGAGTGTAAAGGCCCACCCGGTTCTGAGGGAAAGGGACATGGATTCCATCTACCTCTTGGTAGAAAGCACATCAAAAAATTCTCTGATTTGTTTTAATACCACCTACCCTCTTTCCACTTCACACTATCCCACTCCAGCACATGGAAAGTGACTACTGTCATCAATTCCTGAGCCTTTAAAAAAATTTATTGCAACTTCCAGCCAAGATGGAGGCATAGGTAGACACACTATACCTCCTCGCACAACCAAAAGAAGGACAACAACAAATTTAAAAACAAAAAACAACCAGAACTGACAAAAAATCAAACTGTATGGAAGTCCAACAACCAAGGAGGTAAAGAAGAAACACTCACCCAGACCAGTAAGAGGCGCAGAGACAGGGAGCCGGGCAGAGAGGACTCGCAGCATGGTGGCTGGTGGACCAGGCGAGGTGGTGGCTGGCAGACCAGGTGGTCCCACACCCACGTGTGGATAAACAGGGAGGAACAACTGGGGAGCGAGACAGACCGAGCAACCCAGGGTCCCAGTTCGGGGAAATAAAGCCTCAAACCTCTGACTGAAAACACCTGTGGGGGTTGAAGCAGCGGCAGTGGGAGAAACTCTCAGCCTCACAGAAGAGCTCCTTGAAGAGACCCACAGGGTCCTAGAATGTACACAAGCCCACTCGCCTGGGAATCAGCACCAGAAGAGCCCAATTTGACTGTGGGTAGTGGGGGAGGTGACTGAAAACCAGCAGAGAGCAGAACAAGCGGCAATGTCCCTTCTCGAACCCTCCCCCACATACAGCGTCACAATGCAGAGATGTGTTTGCCACGCCCTGGTGAACACCTAAGGCTCCGCCCCTTATACGTAACAGGTGCGCCAAGACAAAAAAAAAATGGCCCAAATAAAAGACCAGATCAAAGCTCCAGAAAAAATACAACTAAGCAACGAAGAGGTAGCCAACCTATCAGATGCACAGTTCAAAACACTGGTAATCCAGTTGCTCACAGAATTGGTTGAATTTGGTCACAAATTAGATGAACAAATGAAGGCTATGCTAAGTGAAATAAAGGAAAATGTACAGGGAACCAACAGTGATGGGAAGAAAACTGGGACTCAAATCAACGGTGTGGACCAGAAGGAAGAAAAAAATATTCAACCAGAACCCAATGAAGAAACAAGAATTAAAAACAATGAGGAGGGGCTTAGGAACCTCCAGGACGTCTTGAAACATTCCAACATCTGAATCATAGGGGTACCAGAAGGAGAAGAGGAAGAACAAGAAATTGAAAACTTATTTGAACAAATAATGAAGGAAAACTTCCCCAATCTGGCAAAGGAAATAGACTTCCAAGGAGTCCGGGAAGCCCAGAGGGTCCCAAAGAAGTTGGACCCAAGGAGGAACACACCAAGG
>VMDR010012373.1:9793-26805 GCA_007922815.1 Macrotus californicus | reverse complement strand
AAATGGTACAGGGAATAAGAAGCATAAATGGTAGGTAGAAGATAGACAGGGGGAGGTTAAGAATAGTATAGGAAATGTAGAAGCCAAAGAACTTACATATATGACCCATGGACATGAACTAAAGAGGGGGAATGCGGGTAGGAGGGGGTGTGCAGGGCAGAGAGGAATAAAGGGGGGAAAATGGGACAACTGTAATAGCATAATTAATAAAATATATTTAAAAAAATAAGAAAAAAGATAACTGGGTCTAAATACACTCAGGATTGTATTCTTACATAAGATTATTTTAAAGGGTATCAGATGTATATAATTTATTTTTCACATTTTTGACATTAATGGTTCCAAATTTTTTGCTTGTGAATGACAACTCATATAAACAACAATTATTTTCCTATTATGATTCATATAAAAGTTAAGGCATGGAAAAAGAAACTCAAGGATCCATTGATAATATTGGTGATATACATTAAGAATTACAAAACCTTTGGTAACTGTACATGCTATTATTATACTAAGAAAATGGAAAACATTCCTGAAGCAACTGGATCAAGGCTGGTACACTTTTTTTAGAGTCTGTTTGTGTCAGCAATTTATACTGACTGGCTTGAGTATCTTTTCAGTTATAAGCTATCTGCCTTCTGAGTAATTAAAAATGTAATTGTGGTAGGCAAGTTAGTCTATTGAAGTAAACAACCCAAAATGTGGCTCAGGATGGTAAAGGATGCCTTCTCATTCCTGCCACAGCCAGGGCAGGTTGTCAGAGGGGGGATGGAGCTGTGCTCCATGCAGGGATCCAGGCCTTTTTCAAGGAATCTTCTAAAGCCTTGAAGTCTAGTCTGCACCTGGCCTCCAGACAAGGTGGGAAGGGAGTGTAGAGAAGTTACGCATCCTCTTAACCACCTCACTGGAGGTGACACATCACTGTCTCCCCACATTCCACTGGTGAGAACATGTCACGTGATCCCACTGAGCTGCAAGGCATCTGGAAGCTGAGGTTTGATACTTCATCAAGAAAGAAGAAAAAAAAAAAAAAGAAAGAAGAGAACAGAGCCAGACTCTGCCACCATAGAATATTCTTCCTGATCAGTCATATCAAAGATATGTGCTAGTGAGTAGGAACTGCTCAAATAAATAGACTTATGCATATCCCTTATGGTCAGACATTCACTGAGGGCAACTGCCTTTGCTAGATGGTCCAGGGCAGTCTTTACCAGACTTTTTGACTGTACTCCTATAAGAAATCTATTTTCCCCAGTGACTCAATACCAGTAAATACAAACCAGGGCGAGCATTTTATACCTGCTGTGAAGGAAACAATAATTACTCTTGCTATATGTTGTTCACTCTGGTATTTTCTATACTGTTTTTCTACATTATTCTATTGCATTTTATCCTCTTGCCTGGCTAGCTCATCTGCAGTTTTGGAAGGCTCCATTCCGTCTTTAGCAGTCTCTGCTCCTGAGGGGAGGTGCCCAGAGGAGTGTGAATCTGGGTTTCCCGATTTGTAGATGACTCACTGCTGTCCTTCAGGCCCCCAACCATCCCTTGTGATTCCCTTGGTGTGCTTTCCTTCTCCCCTACAGTTGAGGCTGTCAGATTCCACAAATAAAACTATGGGATGTCCAGTGAAATTTGAATTTCAGGCAATGAATTTTTTTTTTGGTTTAATTATGTCTCATACAATATTTGAGACATGCTTACACTAAAACAATTATTAGTTGAACTTTAAATGAACTGAGTGTCCTGTATTTTATCTGGTAATCCTTACTGCAGAAATCAAGATAATATAGATTGAAGATTCTTTTTTTAAATTTTATTTAATCTTTGTTGTATTTTTTCCATTACCATTTAGTTTCCTTATATCCCCTCCCCCCAGCAATCACCACACTGTTGTCCATGTCCATGAGTCCTTTTTCCTTTTTGCTCATCTCTCTACCCCTAACCTCCCCCACCACTCGCTGTCAGCCTGCGGAGATTCCTTTTAGGTACTGTTTATTTCTTTTCATTGGTGATAATAAGGAAATCAGACAGACACTAGATATTGGCTTTAGAAACAAGGGTGGAAAGGCTGTGAGTTTGGGGCCTGATTTGTGGTGAGGCAGGGAGAAGAGACAAATCACAGTCAAAGTCAGTAGGAGGTAGCAGAGTAATGGGTAGCTGGGGTGGAGTGACACTGACCAGAGAGACTACGAAGACTGGAGAGGAAGTCCGTGCAAGGAGTGATCCTGTGGTCTTGTGGTGAGTGCAGGAACTCCTGTCCCTCCAGTGTCCTTACCCCTTTATCCACACCTCTTGAGATCTCATTCCTCTTCCTCAATTTCCCTTATTATTATCTGAGCTTTGTTAGAGGCTCCATCTTTCAGGTGACAAGCCACCAACTGGAACTTGGAGCATATAGAGAGGGTTGGGCATCTCTAATGGGAAGGAGCTTTTTCAGGGGTTGGGTGAGGAGGGAGGATCTATCTTTTGAATCCTTAGTTGGAAATATGGATGACTTTTCATAGGAATGTGGTCTTAAACTGCTGGTATTTTCTATGGAAAAGATTCTGCAAGAAATTCCCTAGGGGCATACTAAAATGCAGATCCCTAGGCCCCATGGAAAGATTTGGATTTATTAGGTCTAGGGTAAGGCTCTGGATTCCATACTGATATTTTATAAGCTCCTAGTATGATACTTTTTGGAAAATATTGTAATGAAGTATAGCATAGCATGGTCTAGTCTAGTCTAGTGTAGTATTACATAGTATTAGTGAGTTACAGTACTATAAGCATACTATAAATTTAGTTAGCATCTATAAATTTTCTGGGGTCTTTTTTTTTAATATTTTTAAAATTAATGCTTTGGAGTTGCAAGCTACATTCTTACCAAAGGACTGTGGAAACAGAGCTCCTTCCCCAAAACTGAAGGCATGGCTGATACAAACGCCATCTAGTGTTCGAACTAGTTTTAGCTAGTTTAAACTAGTTTTTGCTAAAAAGTAATGAAAATGCTAAGGAATTTGATTTTCCACCTTGAGGAACTAGCTCTGGGATATGAATGTTACATGTTATTGTAAATTCTGCTGGGAATGGTCCCAGCTAGGCCCATGTTACTGCCGCACAGATATTCCTGATTTCTCTGTCTCTGGAGCAGGCAGCTGGGACAGGTGGGCTGGCCTGCAGAGGTGCTCTGCTATAGAGAAGGTATTCCTTGAGGTCACTTAGCAAGGGGGTGTAGAGTATTTGCTATTCATTCATTCATTATTAAATCACTCATTCAACATCGAGTTGCTGTTTATGTATTTATTTATTCATACAGTTCCAACCAGGTTTAAGACGCTGTGCTCGGGAATAAAAGATTACTCAAACTGAGCTTTTTATTGTTTCGTGGGCTTGCTGTTTAAGAAGGAATATATACATCCATGCCTTTCATGAAAGTAAGTTTTGTGACATTTAGGAAAGTGAATCAGACATGGTCCTAACCTTAAGGAATATGTGTGTGTGTGTGTGTGTGTGTGTGCGCGCGCGTGTGTGCGTGTGTATCTTCATTAGAAGAAACAGGAAGCTCCTAACACTGCTCTAGGTGCAGCCTTTGGAGAGATGAGAGGTGGACTCACAGAACAAGGAGTAATAGCAGATGGTAGCTGAACTGCGTAGCTCTATCCACAAGTGCTGCCCCTCTCCAGTCGGCACTCCCTACCTTCCCTGTGTAGCTCTGCACATGTTGGAATCGATAGACAATGGTGAGTATAGAAGGATCACGAAATGGCTGTTTTTCACACATCCATGGGTGTCAACTGCAACATAGAAACTTAAAAAAAAAAAGAAGCTGGCTTTGTCATTGTAGTTGGCATTCAACTCAACTAATTTGTCTTAAAACTTTTACATAGATTTTAGCTAGCTTATGTAGCTAATAAATCCAAATGAAAAAATTCCAGAGGCTATTTTTTCGTTAATTTTTATGATGGGAAAAAAATGACACCAGTTGAATAACAAAGAGAAGCTTGTATTGGAATTTAGCTCCTGTGAATTAATAGTAATCCCCCAAAGTGCCTTCCCGGACAGCAGCACTAAATTCTGTAGTGTTTTCCAGCTTCTCCTGTCCCCATTTCCCTCCTTCAGGGTCATGAGTGATTAATTTTATTCACTGAATCTTAAACTGATATTTTTACAGTAAAATTTTTCAAACATTCAGAGACAGATTTCATTTTAATGGTTTAAATTTGAAGAGTTTTTCAGTGCTTTGCTGAGTTGTTCTGAGTGCTGAGGAGGAAGAGGGAACTTAGAGAATGATTTATAAAGCAGGTAATATATGTGACATTCATACTGCATGCTAAAGTCTGCAAGGGGAAAGTTGATCTTTCTTTCTTTTTTTCCTTTAAAAAAATTCCCAACCCATTACTCAATTAAAACTCTAACCCAGCACCCCAGATTGTAATGTATTAATGATATTGATATACATAATTTAATGCTCTATTTAAAAATAAATATAAGAAAACACTTTAAATGATTTATGGTACAATAAAATTTGATTATATTTATGGATTGATAATATATCTTATTAATATGTTTTTTGCATTTTTGACATTAGCTTTGACTAACATGAAAGCGACCTTTGGTTACTTAAAAAGCTTTTGTAGTGAGGTAAGTTGTAATGGCTGATGTCAGTGGGACTTATGCAAATTTCATGGGCCTAATGTAGTTTTTGTGAGTCTTGTGATTTTCTAAAAAGAGAAAAAGCAGCTTTGAGTTACAAGCCATTATTTCGGAGAGACAGCAGCGTCCTTTTTCTGGGCAAAGGAAATGTGCACAGATGCTCCTGTAGACACATGGTCACCGCTGCTCCCCCCAGGCAGGCCAAGACTGTGTTTGTGATTCTCCAACTTCCCCTTTTTGCCGATCAAGTATAAATGTGTATTTAAGTGTCCTTTGCTAATGATCACAGAGGCAACAACCTGACATAGACTCGCAAGCCTGTAAGTAAGGCTTAGACACACTTCCTTAGAAATTATTATTTTTTAAATTTTATTTATTTATTTTTAGAGAGGAGAAGGGAGGGAGAAAGAGAAGGAGAGAAACATCAGTGTGTGGTTGCCTCTCATGTGTCCCCATACTGCAGACCTGGCCCACAACCCAGGCGTGTGCCCTGACTGGGAATCCAACTGGTGACTTTTTGTTTCTCAGGCCTGCACTCAATCCACTGAGCAACACCAGCCAGGGCTAGACATACTTCCTTTTATAAAGATTCTCCATTCATTCATTCATTTACTCACTTATTCATTCCTTCAGCAAATATTTATTAAACAACCATTATGTATCAGGTACTGTTCTAGGCCCTGAGATTTTAATAGTGGACAAAACAGCTCACTATCTTGCCCCATAGGCTCAAGCTTACATTTTAGTGGGTAGATATACACAATAAGCAAAATATGTAATATGAAGATGGTGATAAATGCTATGTTGAAAAATAAAGCAGGAAAGGGGTAGATGAAGAAGGGGATTCAAATTAAAATACAATGCTCAGAGAAGACCTCACTGAAAACATAGACAAATGAAGGTAAGGAGTGAGCCATGAATACCTACCTGGGCGAAGAGTGTTCTAGGCAGAGGAGACAGCAAGTGCCATGCCCCCAGCTAGGAGAGTGTTGGATGTGTTGACTGAACAACCAGGAGCAAGGGGGGAGCAGTAATGGAGGGGAGAGCATGGCTGAAGTCAGAGAGTTAATGGGGTCAGATCGGGTAGGGCTTTGTAGGTCATTGCAAGGACTTTGGTGTTTGCTCTGGGGGAGGAGAACCACTGGAGGGTTTTGAGCGAGAAATAACACTATGGCTCCTTAATTAAAATAGGAAGCAAGGTCATCAACTGAGAGTGAGGATAAGGGAGAGGGTACTGGAAGAGATTATGATGCAGTCGCCTAGAAGGATGGGACAATGATTCGATTAGGGAAATATAGCACGATTACCAGGCAGCACGGAGGGCCCACCTGGGGTTACAGGTCATGAATTTAAAGTGAGATCAGTCAGGCACGAGGAGCAGGCAGAGTAAGACTTAATGAGGGTTGAGGTTTTGCCAAGTGACTAAGAGAAGGAAGGGTGAAGGAAGGGTGGGGCAAGGGGGCTTGAGGGCCTGACAGGGGAGTGATTTAGTGATGGATTCTGGAATTCAGGCTGGGTAGGGAGGACATGAGTGCCAAGCGGCAGGGACGGTGAAGTGTGGCAGGATCAGTGGCCTTGGAGGTGTCATGCTGCAGGATTGTTTGGTATGGGGCAGTGAACTTGGGTCATACCATTCTTTCTGGACTTTTTTGTCCCCCACTATCCAAGCTTTTAGAACACTGGCAGAAGATACCCACAAAGGCTGATCTGGAAATTTAGGCACATAGTGTATAGATTTCATTAAGAAGAAATTACAACCTAGCAGAATTCAGCTTTCCAAGATTATTTGCTTTATCTTAACTAAAAAACAAACAAAAACTGAACAAAAAACAAAAACAGGCCTGAGATCAAGGAGTCAAAATATCCCATTCAATTGGAAATAGTCAACGAACATGTGAAAATCATATTTATATTTTCCTTTGCTCCAGGTATTGGATGTGTAGTAGGAAAACACTGTGAGTGATAGCATAGTAATAGTTACAGTAGAACAAAAACACAAGATTAGCCAATAAATACTTGCCATTGGAATACACATCTCATTTACAAAACCATGCTGTTTCTCCGCTGCTTTTGAAGAGAGACTATTAGACTCTAAACACATAAAACTTGAAAGAAGTGTAAACATAAATTATTTAGTGCTTTTCCTTAAGTACAGATTAAAATGCCAGCATTTGGAATTTCATAACTTATAAGTGGCAGTCAAGCTGCTTGGGTCAAAATCGCATCAGGATGTGGAAGGATCCCTTAAGTTAAACTGGAAAGAGGATTTGGAAACATCTGCTTTTTTTCCCTCCCCCATAAACCTTTTTAGGTAGATGATGTAAAAAAAGAAAAGACACTTCAAGTTCTGCAGGTGGTTAAATATCAAGGATAATTAGCTATTCAATTATTTTTAAGAAAATAAATTGCGTGACTTAAATACAAACTGTTTTTAAAAGGGCAAGCCCATAAACACATAAATTTTGTTGTTTTATAGTTTTCAAATTTCAAACATAAAATTTTTTTTGTTTTGCTCTAGGGTGAAAGTAGATAGAAACACAGATATTTTAAACTAAGGATATGAGAAAATTAAACTGGTTTAAACAACTTCTGTAAAGTCTGTCTATTTTAACATTGAGTATAGATTTTTTCATTTTTCTGTGACTTAATTGAGAAATGAAACAAGGACATGTTTCAGGAATCTTTATGGCCTGTTGCTTTGCCACAGAGCAGGGTCAAGTATTACCATCAGCACTAGAACTATATTATTTTTAAGATAAATTAAGGTCATATAAAAACACATTTGTTTGAATTTTCTCAACATTACAAATCACAGTGTTCTGGTCCCCTGACCCCTTGCTCAAACACTGGAGGAATTTACATGATTTTCATCTTTAATCTGTATACGAATCTTTGGGCCTAGGGCTTTAGCAAGTTAAGAAGTTGAGATTCTTTATAAGGAGCCCAAGTAGCTAACCCATTCGTTGAAAACATTTCTGTTAGCAAAAGTCACAAAGACGCTTTGTTACTAAAAAGCCAATTTTAGCTACAGTTTGAAAGGGATATACTAACCTAATCAACCACTTGCATATGAGGCCTCTCAATATTTAAAAGCCCCAAGGATTTTTGAAACTTTAAACAAATTTTTTATTATACAAAGATTACATAATTGGATACTTCTCTACTTTGCACAAAATTATTCTTATACTCCACAGGGAGGCTGCTTCTTAACTTCTCATCTTCTCAGGTGATGGCAAACACTAAAATCCTGATTTTCACAGAAGGGTAGTAAAAATGTCTCAGTGATTTAAGTTGAAAGCAGTACATTGGTTCATGGCTATTGCACTTAATTATCAGGAACGCACAATGTATTTTTATTCAAAGGTACAAAATAAGTTATCTGTAGGCAGGGACAATGACAGTAGCAAACCATTGTCTGTTGTCAACTGAAACCAGAGACTGATAGTTACAGTGATTTTCTTAAACATCAGCCAGGCTTTTCTTCAGTCCTTGCCTTCAACGAACTTCTCTGAACTTACAGGGGAGGAGCACTACCTTGAGCTTCCTCTCATAGCTGTCAATAATGGCAAGGCACTATTCTGGGACTAGAACATGCCACCTCCCACAGCACCTCCCATTCTACCCATCCCACCCACCGCAGGGTCTTTCTCTTCTTTAGGAATTTCTGTGACTACGACATCTACTGTTGTTAACAGAAATCCCACTCCAGCAGCACCCAATAAAGCAGTTCTTACAGCCTTCGTTGGATCAATGATTCCTTTTCCACCACGTTTGCAAAATCTCCAACATAGTATCATAACCAACTTCTGAGGAATTTTGCATAATTTTCTCAACTATCAACGATTCCTCAACACCTGCATTCTTAGCAATGCTCATTGCAGAAGTTTTGAATGCTTTTAAAATAATTTTTATACCCATTTTTTGATCTTTCTGGCTGGAGTTAATCAGTCCAAGGCTGGAAAGCACCGAAGCAGGGCACAAGCCCCTCTCAGAACAATGCCTTCCTCAGCAGCAGCTCAAGTAGCACTGAGGGCATCTGTTACTTTGTCTTTCTTTTCATTCACTTCAACATCACTTGTGTCCCCAACCTGCCACAGCTGCTCCATCTGAGAGTTTTGCCAGATGGTCATTTAGTGTTTCCTTTTCACATTGACTGGTTGTGATACCTAACTGCTGGATGATTTCTTGAATACAGTTTTCAATTTGTGTCTTGTCAGCCTTTCCATTCAAGAACATGGCATCATCTTTGGTCACAATGTCATCTCCAACTTCTCCTAAGTTGTGAGGGTGAACATCTTTAAGATTTAGGGTCAAACCTTCTTCTCCAAACCCTGTACCACCAGTAGCAGTAGTCATGTCTTTAAGCTGGTTCTTTCTATTGTCACCAAAACCTGGAGCTTTGACTGCAACAACCTGAGGACTAACTGTTAGCCCATTCAGAATGCATGTACTTGAAGCTTCTCCATCAACATCTTCAGCAGTTATGAGCAGGGGCTTATGGTGAGCACTGGTGATTTCAAGAGCAGGTACAATGGGCTGAACACTAGAAATTCCCTTTTCACTCAGTAGAATGTAGGCATCTTGGAATTCACATTTCTGACCTTTTGCTGTACTAATAAAGTATGAAGAAATATAACATTGATCAAACTTCATGCCTTCAATAATTTCTAATTCATCATTTAGAGTTTTTCCATCCTTTTACTGTGATGACACTCTTTCTTTCAAGCTTTTAAAAAAAAAATCACGTTGGAAGTAATATTGCCAATTTCATTGTCTCCATTTGCAGAAATTGTAGCAAACTGACCTATGTCTTCAGGGGTTGTCACAGGCTTAGACTGCTCCTTAAATTCAGAAATTACAGCAGCAATAGCTAACATCACGCCTCTCCGGATCTCTGCTGGATTAGCCCCTCTGCTAATCTTCTCAGAACCTTCCGTGATGATAGCGCATGCCAGCACAGCAGCAGTGGTGGTGCAATCCTGGCCTCTTCGTTTCTGTTATCAGTAACATCTGGAACAAGTTTAGCGCCAAAATCTTTATCTTTTAAGTCAATGGACTTTCCAGTGATCACACCATCTTTTGTTACTTTGGGACTTCCCAAACTCTGTTCAATAATCACTGTTCTTTCCCTTGGCTTCATAGTAATGGCTACAGGGCCGGCCAAAAAGGTCTAGAGCTTGAAGCATCGAGGCTCAGGCATCTGCACCAAAGTTTACATCTTTGGCATAAGCCTGGGTAAGATGAGGAACCAGTGCCCTGGACACTGGCATCATCTGGTGAAGAACTTTGTATAATCAAAGCATTTCTGTGGGGTGGTAGCAGGGCATGTGAGCAGTGAGGCAAGCCATCAGCGGCAAGTGAGGGCCAAGTGAAATAAATTAATGTGAAATAAAATTAATTTGAAATGTGAAATTAATGTGAAATAAAAAAGTTGGATGAAAGATAATCTTAAATTTATAGTAATAAAACTGACAGTTGTGGTGAAGGTATATGACATAACAATTAGTGAAACCAGTTACTGACCGTTTGACACTTGCTAGATTTGATGGAGGCCTGCAAAAGTAGATCTAAAGGAGTTTATAATCTCATCTCAAGGAGCTTATAATTTCTTGGAGGAGATAAGACTAATACATGCAAGTTAGCAAAACACAACATGTGATGAACGATCTTAGGGAAGGGGCAGTATTAATGCTTTTACTTTCAAAAAACTTTTTTCTTCCTAGGAGTATCAATTGCTTTTGCGCTTGGCACACTCTTAACTGCCTTAGAGAATATTTATCAATTTCCTGGGCTGCCTAGCATCTGAATTATCTTCCTGGATTTGGAGAATTCTTATCATATGAGTTTGGGTAGGAGGAAGAATGAAAAAGCCAGACAGTCACTTTCCCAGCCTCCTTCACGGCTAGGGTATAGGCATATGACCAAGGCTCAACCAGTCGATTTAAAAAATAAAACAGCTTTATTGAGATATAATTCACATGCCATTCAAATCACTCAGTTCAAGTGTACAATTCAGTTTTTCTTAATATATTCACAGTTGCATAACAATCAACTTTAGACTATTTTCATCACCTCAGAAAGAAACTCCATACTTACTGGCAGCCACTCCCCATTTCCCCTAACCTCCTCAGTCCTAGCAACACTAACCTACTTTTAATCTTTGTGAATTTTCCTATTCGAGACATTTCATATGAATGGAATCACATAATAATTCTTTCATAGTTGACCTCTTTCACTTAGCATAATGCTTTCAAGTTTCATCCATGTTGTAGCCTGCATCAGAACCTTATTCCTTTATATTGCTGAATAATATTCCACTGTATGGATGTACCATATTTATTTTTATGTTCATCAGTTGATGGATATTTGGGTTATTTCCAGTGTTTAGTTATTATGGATAATGCTGATAGGAACATTCATGTACCAGTTTTCCTGTGAGCGTATGTTTTAATTTCTCTTGGGTATACAATGAGGAGTAGAATTGCTGGCTCATGTGATAACTCTAAGTTTAACATTTTTAGGAGTGGGTCTTTTCTAAACAGAATATACTGGGTGGGACAAAAGTAGACTTACAGTTGTTTGTATGAAAAATAATATAATAATTAATAAATAACAAAAATTAACTCTGTGTTTTGCACACTGACAACTGTAAACCTACTTTTGCCCCACCCCACCCCGTATTATTTTCCAAAGTGGCTGCGCTGTTTTACATTCTACCATCCATGTATGACAGTTCCAACTTTTCCGTATCTTTGCCAACACTTGTTATTGTCTGTCTTTTTAATACAGCCATCCTAATAGGTGTCAGGTGGTACCTCATTGTACTTTTGATTTGCATTTTCATGATGGATAATAATGCTGAATATCTTTTCATGTTTTATTTGAACATTTTTATATCTTCTTTGGGAACATGTCTATTTAAATCCTTTGCCCATTTTTTTAACTTGGGTTATTTGCCTTTTTAATTATTGAGTTGTAAGAGTTCTTCATAGATTCTAGCTACAAGTACCTTATCAGATCTGTGATTTGCAAAATTTCACCCTATGAGTTTTCTTTTCATTTGCCTAATGATGCTCTTTGTAGCATTAAAATCTTTTTTTTTTGATAAATCCAATTATCTAATTTTTTGTTATATCTGAGAAATCATTGCCTAATCCAAAGTCATGAAAATTTATTTATATGTTTTCTTCTAAGAGTCTTACAGTTTTAGCTCTTACATTTAGGTATTTGGTACATATTGAGTTAATTTTTATATATGATGTGAGGTGGGGTTCCAACTTTATTCTTTTGCATGTTGCTCTCCAGTTTTCTCTCTCAGCGCCATTTGTTGAAAGATTTTTCTTTCTGCATTAAATTGTCTTGGCATCTTTGCCAAAAATTACTGGACTGTAAATGTGAGGATTTGTTTCTAGACTCTCAATTCTATTCCATTGATCAGTGTATCTGTCCTTATGCCCTTACCATAACTATCTTGATTACTGTAGCTTTGAAGTAAACTTTGAAATTGAAAAGTGTAAGTCCTTCAATGTTGTTTTTCTTTTTCAATTTTGTTTTGGCTATTCTGGGTTCTTTTAGTTTCCATATGAATTTTAGTATAAGCTTGTATATTTCTGCACAAAAGCCAGCCGGGATTTAGACACAGATTTTGTTGAATCTGTAGATCACTGTGGGTGCTAAAGCCATCTTAACAATATCAAGTGTTCCAATCTAAGACCATTGATGTAGTTCCATTTATTTAGGTCTTTAATTTCTTTCAACAATATTTTTTAGTTTTCAGAGTAGGAGTTTTGCATTCCTTTTAAAAAATTTATTCATGCTGGTGGAAATGTAAAGTGGTACAGCCACTCTGTAAAAATTTGAAGTTTCTTTAAAAATAAATGAAACCCAACAACTAAACATACAACTACCATGTGACACAACAGTTTCACTCTTGGGCATTTATCCCAAGTAAATGAAAGATTATATCTACATAACATACCTGTACACAAATGTTTCTAGCAGCTTTACTCATAACAACCAAAAATTGGCTATGAATGGTTAAACAAACCATTAGTGGATGAATGGTTAAACCAATTGTGGTATATCTATACCATGGAACAGTATTCAACAGTAAAAAACAATTAGCTATTGATAGACACAATAACCTGATGAATTTGCAGAGAATTACACTGAATGAAAAAAGCCAATCCCAAACGGGTACATATAGTGTGATTCCATTTATGGAACATCATTGAAAGAATACTATTCTAGACATGGAGAACAGTTTTGTGACTGCCAGGGCTTAGGATTGAAGGTGGGAAACAAATGAATGTGAAAAAAAACTTATTCAGCATTCTATTTTATTTTTTGTTAATACTATATATGGAATTGTTTCCTCCATTTCCCTTTTGGTTTGCTCATTATTGCTGTGTAGACATGCAGTTGAGTTCTGCACGTTGATCATGTGTTATACAACCTTAGTGAACTTGTTTATTGGTTCTAACAGTTTCTTTGTGGCTTAGGACTGTCTGTACAAGATCATGTACTTTGCAAATAGAAATATTAATAGCTTTATTTTTTACATTCTAATCTGATGCCTTTTATTTAATTTTGTTCTCTTACTGCCATGGCCAGAATCTGCAGTACAATGCTGAATAGAAGTAGTGAGAATCAGCATCCTTGCCTCGTTCCTGATAATAAGGGTAAAAACCTTTTAGTCATTTGCTGTTGAGTTCAACCCATCCAATTCAGATGCAAATAAGTAGGGATCATTGGAGAACCCATTCCAACACTTCTTATTTTCCTTTCCTGCTTTATTTTTTACATTTATCACATTAGGATGTACTGTATGGTTTTAACTATTTGTTTTATGGTCTGTTCCCATCTCCTCCTGGCCTTCCCTATGCCCCTCTCCCCCCGTATAATGTAAGTGCTGTTAGGGCAGGCATTTTCATTTGTTTTAGTCACTGTTTCATCCATGCCTAGAATTCTACTGGGCACATAGTAATACTCAATACATATTTGTTGATGGAAGGAATGATACCATGGTGTGTTTTCTGTTGTTGGCTTGCAAACGTTTTGTAAAGGGAGGCATAGTTTTGGGTTTTTAAAAATCTTTGTTTTATGTACACCAACTAGCATATTGTATCAGATATAGTGGGGCTCAGGAAATTTTGGTGAAATGGAATCAAATATTGTACTGAAGCAAAAGGCTTCATGGAAATAAGAGTTGAGCTAGGGCTGAAAGATGAGTAAGAATGAGATGGACAGAAGCAGGGAAATACTAGTGGTGTATAATGCACACTTTAATACTTTGTTTTTTACAAAAATCAAGTGTGCAGAAATTATTGTCTCACAGTTTGGGGGGTCAAAAGCTTGAAATAAAGTTGTTGGTAGGGCCATGTTCCCTACAAAGCCTCCAGAAGAGGATCCTTCCTTGCCCTCTCTAGGTTCTTATAACCCTGGGAATTCCTTGGCTTGCACCTGTGGTACTTTGTCTCTGATTCCATTGCCACTTGGTATTCTCCCTGTGTGTCAATGTCTTCACACGCCATTTTCCCCTTCTTATAAGAACACCAGTCATCTTGGGTTTGGACTCATCTTAATGACCTCATCTTAACTTTATTACATCTGCAAAGACCCTACTTCAAAACAAGGTCATACACACAGCTACCAGGGGTTAGCACTTCAACATATCATATTTGTTTCATATTCTTTTCATATTCAGCCCAAATACACCATGATGTTTATGGTTGATGTGACCCGTTTCTACTTTCCCAGTCTCATCTCGTGCTCATCACTCTCTGTGCTCATGCTTCAGCTCTGCTGAACCACTGGCTGTCATCCAGTCTGGAATACCCCAATCTGATAGGCTAACACCATGTGATACGTCACAGCTCAGCTCAAGTTCACTTTCTCTGGGGAGGCTTCTTTGAGTCTCAGTCAGGTTAGGAACCTCTCTGTTAGGCCCATTATAATATTTATCCTGCCATACTGTAATTATTGGTTTACCTGCCTATTTCTTACACTAACTGAAGTTGTTGAAAGTACAGACTTTGTGTCCTCTTTACCATTGTGTTCTTCTTGCTAAGCACAGTGCTTAGCATTTGATAGACATCCAGTTAATGTTTACTATTGAATGTGAGGAAAGTTATGAAGGAAATCTGATAGAACCTAGAAACAAATAGGATTAACGGAAGAAGAAGAAATAAAGGATTACTTTAGAACTTGAGTAGAAGGCCAAGAGAGGTATATATGAACAGAAAGGGTGAAATTCAAAGGGGAAGTGGTTTGGGGGAAAATATTATAATTCCAATGAAAATGGATTACGGAACAAATATGTGGTAGGGGGGAGACTCTTTGAGGACAAGGTCTGGGCCTTATCTTTGTCTTCCTAGTACTTAGTATTTTGCCTGGCGTAAAAGAGGCAATCAATTCACACTGACTATATGAATTGTAAAGTGAATGTTTCCAGGTCTCTAGGATAGTGTTTCTACTGACCAGACAGAGAGGTTGTGGACAATAACTGGATTGTTACTGGATCGTTGAGGACTGTGACGACAAAGCCTTCCGCTTTGGGTATGTTGATCTGAAACTTAGAAAAGAAGGTTAAGGGTGAAATTCCCAGGAAACAAATCTATGGAGCCATGAGAGCTCAGAGCTGCGAACTCGAAAGTCACAGATGTCTATTTGGGAGCTATTAATATAGAGATGATGATTAAAGACGTGAAAATTTTTTAGATGAGATTCTTATAGGGATTTGTATAGAGTAAGAGATTGGAAAAGAGATGTCAGGGCCTTGGGAAAACACACATTTGCAAACTAGGAGGTGTAGGTTAAGCCAGAGAAGGAGATGGAGAAGGAGCAGGTGCTCTGTAACAGAATACATGAATAGGATAGTGTCACAGACCCCAAGAGAGAAAATAATTTCACAAACAGGAGCTCATTAACTGTGCCAAATGTTGAAAAAAGACCAAGAATAGTGAAGACTAATAAAAGTTAATCAGTTTGAGCTTTCGATTTAGTCATTCGTGACTTTCAAGAGAAATATTTCAGTAGAGTGTTGGCAGTTAAATTGAATCTCAGGTGTTTAAAAAGGAGTTGGTGACAATTTGGTGATAGTAAGAGAGGTGGTGTTGTGTAAACAATATAATTAAGTTTGGAAAGAAGAGAAGAGAAACTGAAGAGTAGCTTTGGAAGGTAAGCAGGATCAGCAAAGACTACTACTGTGCTTTTGGAATGAGAGGCATTTTTGACAAATTCAGTGTTCGTGTGTTTGGTTCCCAACTCAGGCTAGAGCTAAAAGAGTGAATTACAAAGGTAGAGACATCATACAGCTTTAGCTCAATAAACACAAAGGGTCTCCTTCTAGGTACTAGAGCTTGGTTCTGTGGCCAGCGCTGGAAAAGAGAAATGGGTGGAAGGGATATGAGGAGTATTTACAGTGGAACAGAAATTGTTAGGTCAGGGAGCACAGTCTTACCATGTTGGAACAGAAAGGACTGAGTAAACCTCTCTGTTTAGAGATGAGAGGTTTACTCAGAGAGCTGAGGTTCAGAAAGCAAGCCTGGGACCTCTGACTATTAATGAAACAATATCTGAGTTGTTTGATAGGGTGATAGATTTGTTTTCCCTTCTCCTCAGACTGAATGGAATTCCTTGCACCAATACTGCTTCCCAAGAGGGTATCGGATTGTAGGCAAACCAGGAATTGCTGCCTGCCCCTTTGTTGAGGATGTTGCTGATCAGAGAGTCTAGCATTAGCCTCTCTGGGGAAAGAGTTTGCTTCTCAGAAAGCTCCTGGATCCACTTTGGTCATGCTTTGCAAATAGGGATGGGGAAGTGGAAACCCACGTTGTTGCCTCCCCAGGGTCATCATTAACCAAACCGGCTGGCTGAGAAGCCTGTGGCTATGGAAACCAACCTTATGAGGGAAGATGGGTTGTAAAAAATAAGTCTTTTTTCTTTTCAACTTGATTTACTGGAATGATGCCTTGGCCCTTTGAATTAG
Source organism: Macrotus californicus (assembly GCA_007922815.1). NCBI lineage: Eukaryota > Metazoa > Chordata > Mammalia > Chiroptera > Phyllostomidae > Macrotus > Macrotus californicus. The sequence continues at coordinate 10,181 of VMDR010012373.1, read as the reverse complement.
ATCCTGCAGAAATATCAGGTTGGATTATTTAATATTCTCAGTCAATACCTTATCATCATTTTCTTAAACGTGCTCTCCTACGGGGCTGTTTTGGTTCTGTTGAAGACAATGATCGATACTGCATCTTCCTAAACACGCAGGTTTTTACATCGTGAACTCGTGATAGTCTTTGTTTTTCACATGTGGAAACTCAGACTTCTGTGATGGAGAAGAATACTCTGGTGCTGGGCGTACCTTTGTGGCTGGAGCTCAGGATGACGAAAGGAATAGTGACTTGGGAGTTTGATGTATTGGTACCCACTCCTACACATAGGACAGTTTTCTTCCCCCAAATATTTCTTCGTCATTGAGGTTTGGGAGAGATATTTATGTTCTGTATATATGTACG
>VMDR010012372.1:0-26707 GCA_007922815.1 Macrotus californicus | reverse complement strand
AAAAAAATAAAACAGCACTTGTGCATCCTTGCTGTCTACCTTGCTGAACTAGTGTCCTGAAAACAGCTGTCATTAGCTAGGTCATTTTCGTGTCCCGGGGCCTGACACACGCAAACACAGAGTAAGCTGGTGGTCACTTGAAAGGATGGCCCAGTGCGACAGCGTGAGGTGCGGAGTCACTCAGTCCCTAACAGAGGGAGGGAGAAGGTAGTGCAGACCCACACACGCCTCCTAGCGCAGGTCATGGCCACAGGCAGATGCCCTGGACCAGGGCCTGCCCAGCCTAGGAGGTGAGAGCTGCTGGAAGTGCCATGGGCCGGTGGGCCAGGTCCCAGCAAATTCAGCCAAATCTTTACCAAGGACATCTCAACAATTCCTGTAAATGTCTGTGTTAGGAAAAAGCAACTGTTCCAGAGCTTCTGCTCTCCCTCCTCCTGTGAGCTCCAGGGCGAAGAGAACGGTCCGCGTTCTGAGCCCTGCGGTTCTGGCAGCCTGTGCCCGGTTCCCCTCTGGGCTCTCAGAGCACCTCAGGACACAGGACAGGGTGGCAGCTGAGGTGTCCTCCATCAGGTGCTACCTACCATACATACTGAACTTCAGCTTGGTCCCCCTAGGAGTTCAACCCTAATTATTCTGTACTGTCTTCCCACGCAGGTTGCTGCCACACTCCACTGTCCTGAAGTACACTTTAAGGACAGCTACTTTCCCCTGCCAGCTGCAATATATTCTCAGGATCCAGAATGGTATAGCAAATAGAGTAACTTCAGGTTCTGCTTTGGTTACAAAAGAGATTCTCTAGAAGCTTACTGGTCAGTAAAGGATATGACCTGTAGACACCGCAGAAGTGGGTGGACAGAGGTACCGGAGGTGTTCGGTAGGATGGTGGGCAGGACAAAAAAAACAGTCATTCTCTCAGTGCAGATCTCAAGAAGCTTTGGGAATGCGGTCCACCCTCTACCCTGCAACGGGACTGTAACTGTTAGGATGTGAAAGGAACACAGGGAGGCGTGGCTGAGACCCACGGACATGAGGTGTGGCTCTTCTTCTCCTTATGCTCTGTACTGACTCACGGACCCTGGACTTGAACACTGAGGAGTCACAGGTCACACCAGTTGCTGTCCTCAAGTACTGCTCCTTGGGTTCTCTATCCTGATGATTTTTGTCCTGGACTCAGTCATTGCCTTGGTTGATTTCAACATGGGCTGTGCATCAATGTAACTGCTAACCTCTCCTGATTTCCTCCCTATTTCCTTGGTTTCCTTTAGTCTTGGCTTCTGTGGCTGACTTCCACCATCACAGTGGGATACACCTAACCCTGATCATGACCCTAATGGGACACACCTCCCATTTCTCCTTCATAGGCTCAGGCCTGCACACAACCGGAACCAGCCACACACCAGTGCTACCAGCCCCATTTGGTGTAGACTATCCTTATCTCACAGGCTCTGTCTCGATTTTCAGCTATGGATTCAGTGCCATTCCACGGTTCCTATGGCATTGCCTGCATTTAAAAAATGGCATTCTCCAGAGAAAATTACCGGAAAAGGACAGTATTTCATTCCTTCAATGCACAAAATAATTCAACAAGTATGTTCCCACATGTCTGACACCAGAACTAGACACAGAAAAGGTACCACTGGAGTTCAACACTTTAAAAGATACATTACTGGCTATAATAGTCTTTGAAAGTGTACAGGAATTTCAGATTCTTAAAATATTCGTTATGAAGTTTCATTACATATATCAGATTTGTTTTGGGAAAGTACAAACTGATGTGTGCTTCTGATTTTTGTCTTCTGACTGTCCGTCTGTCTGTTTTATCTGCCTTAATCTGACAGACTAGCGCTGTGCTCCAGGTAGGCATGTGCAACGTGTCTGCGAAAGTCCAAGAGATCCAGAGAGGCCCCTGGGTTACAGGCTCGGTGGAGCTGCCAGGCATTGTTCATGGCTACATCAACCATGAAGCTCACCAAAACCGAGTACCATTTCTTGCTTCTTATTCTCACCCTGTATTTAGAAATGATCTGATCCATGTTAGCTACACCTTCCCTGCATTCACCATACAGTTTCACTATGGATGGGCAGCTTATCTGAGAGATCTCGTTATCTGCAAAATAGCGGACCTCACTGACGGGCTCTATGCCAACAGCACTGGAGCACAGGCTAGAAATGCCGTCACCATGCCAACGGCACAAGATTATCTCATCCTTTTCTTCCACTCGGAAATCGAAATACCCCTTCTTCATTGTTTTCATATGCGCTGCATTCATAAGGGGACATTTTTCCATCCTGTTCTCACGGATTGTTCCTGTTGCCCTCACACCTTTCTTCTTCAAGGCTGACATTAACTTCACACTTGTGAAGAAGCCATCGAAACACAGGTGGTAGGGGTACTGACCTCTCTCTAAAAGAGCATCAGCAAAACGCATCACTAGGTTTCCCCCCAAACCAAGATCAAGATCCTTATCTGCCATCATCGTGGACTCTTCCTGATGGGGCTCAAACCAAACCAGATAACCCTCTGTGCTTGTGCCACACCAGACTTTATAGCCAATCCGTATAGGTCTCCCGTTCAGCAACTGGCCACTGTCAAAGCATTCACACATTGTCTTATCAAAACAATAGTATTCTTGGAGCGGCGCATAGAGGAGGAAATTTTTATTCATTTGCTTTATGAGAGGCCTCAATTTTGTAAACTTATCTTTGGGATCTAGGCGGCTATTATCTGCAAAATGCAGGTATGAGAAAATCAGTTCAAATCTGTCTCTCGTGATGGACTCTCGGACCTGGCTCTGACCAGCCTCCGAGATCTCCCAGTACATTCCCCTTCTGGGTCGCCTCACAATTCCGCTCCAAAGCAGGACCCCAAACACACACCTCACTTCCTGAGCTGTGACTTCCAGGCTGACGTTTTTCTGAGAGGCGTACTTGTTGGTTTCACTGACAATCAGGTTGAATGTTTCATCATCAAAAAATAATTCAAAGAACTCTACTGGACTCAACTGTTCACTCTTGAGATTCAACAGGCCAGAATCCAGTACCGACCAGCTCGGAAAGCTGGGTTTAATGTCTCTTTGGGTCCAAGTCCTCTCTGGCACACTTGAAGCCTTTAGCTTTTTGGGAGCCGGCTGGGCCTCTGGCTCATTATTTTCTTCCACATCTGAGTCACCAGAAAATGCAAGGCCTTGGAGCAGTTCACTCACTCGAGCTTTGTCTTTTTTCCTCCCTTTTCGGGTAATGTCTCCTGCAGCATATTCCAGAGATGAGATGTGCGTGTGGGCCCACAGGTCGCCTGGGTGACGGTGCTTCAGAGTGTTCAAATGTGTGGCTGGCCTTGTAGCAGCGACAGGAGTGCCACACGCAACCTGGGGCACAGGATCTCTGGGGAAGGAAATAGAACACATGCTGAGAATTGGTGGCCTTCACCAGCGCACAGCCCCATGGGCGCCGTGGTCCTTCTGCGGGGCTCACCTACTTCTCCGTCTCCATGAGGATGACTTTGGCCAGACCTCCCCACCCCACTCACTCCTCAACTGTTGAATCTGGGAGAAGGAACTGGGCCATCTTCTTCCGCAGCAAGGGGTAGACTGACATGCTCATTGTTGCCTCAGGCTCTACCAGCCTCCTCCACAGTGGGAGATCCTGCCCCCTCTCCCCAGCCACGAGGCCCCTACCAGCTTCGCCTCTGAGCTGCCAGGCAGTAACAGGGCTGAGGTTTCCTGAACTACTTGTTCAACTTCTGGGTCTCTATGAACTTGTTCTGAACTTGGACAAGGAAGGGAGTTGCTGCGGCCCTCACCGTCACAGCCCTGCTCGTGGGAGGACTAACCTCTGCTAGCTAGCTCTGCGTTCACCAGGGGGACACACCGCTCTGAGGAGAAACAACAGGGAAGGTCGGACTTACTGCCCTCGGACTGATTTTTATGGGCTTCCCAAGGAAGTCACTGCAGCCACTGAGATAAAGAGTATTATTTTATATAAACTTTTTTAATTGTAGAAATTGACATTTCATATACTACTGTCCTATTGTACACAGTGTAGCTTTAGAAGACAGGGGGAAGCAGTGAACAAGAACACGTTGTAATGTAATGTGCACACATTTATTTATTTGCCTAAAGCGTATATCACCCTGGCTGTCTTCTGTCTCCACACACGACCCACTCGCCATGTCAGAGCCCCCGACTGTCTCACCTGCAGGGACCCTCCCTGAGTCCGGTCATCACCCCGAGTCTTTTCACAGCTGAAACCTACTCTCCAGAACTCACCCGATACTGTTCTTCTGCACCCTGACTCTTCCCTCCCTTCCCTCCCTACTCAGTGCTGACCCCGTGACCCATCGCCAAGACCCCTGCAGCAGCACAGAGGGCCATCTTGGCCTGCCCTGCTCCTCCCTGGGGGGTCAGGGTGCTGGGCCACCGCACAGCCAGGCAGACACCCACTAAAAATGACGGTCTCAAAGTTCACTCAGATACGCTGTGCTGCTGAGAAAGCCTTCCCACTTCCTCCCGTCCCTTCCTTCCCAGTTCCCCACGGCAGGTCTTTTGGGTCTTCATCACTCTCTTCCAATCTTCTGCCCAATCCCTGGTATCAAGACCAAAACCTTTCAAGCCGAAACTGGCTCTATGACACGGTCCTTTCCATGGACGCCACCCCAGAGCTCTTTCCTGCCCTCTCCGTGAGTTTGCATCTTCTGTTTCCGGCTCTTCTCCTTCCATCTCCTCTTCACCTAACCACTTTCTGTTTGCTCATCAAGTCTCGTCTCAAAAGTCACCTCTGCTGGGACACCTCCTCCAACCCTGCTGGTTTCACCCGGGTGCCTCGCCTGCATGTTCTCCCAGAGCCCTCAGCGTGGCAGCTGCTTCCTGCCTGCTGCACCCCTTATTGGGGGCAGGCTCGAGGTGATGTAACACTTGCTGTGACAGGAAGGAAGACTATCTCCTCGTCCCTTATCAGCTTATCACTTGATTCTCCAAACCCAATTCTCCATCCCTCCCTCTGCCTAGTTCACCTGAGCCTGTGACGTCTAGAGGAAGTTTCAGATTCCTAATGCTCAGCCCCGTGACAGAGGCAGGCTCTGTGACTTTCCTGCCAACATCCCTTCCTGTATTATTCCAGGGAAGCAGGATTTTGACAACTGGTTTCTCTGGTTCCATTCAAATTTCTTCTTACATTTGCAGGTTTGTTACATGTGGAGCCATGGACACTCACCTTTCGGCTATTCCTGAGGCCTCAGCACCTTGGTGCATCTCTTCAGATGCTTCTTGCTTTGCATGAAACAATTCATCTTTAGTTACAACTTCTTCAGCTAAAACAATACAGTAATAAATTAAATGCCATCTGTTGTTTGAATTTAGAAAAAACAACCTTCAGAGCGGGGATAGAATGTTCCAAATTAAAACAAACAAACAAACAGACAGAAAGTCAACAGGTGTCCCAGAAGTGCAGACTGAGCAACCACACAAAATGGGCCTCTACAGGACGATGCTAAGAAAGGTCACTTAGCCAGGGAGAGGGTCTCACGGGCAAAGCAAAGCTGGAGAAAATTACACAGGGACAGTAGCGCTCTCAGTGACGAGAACTTCCTGAGGCAAAGAAGAGTGAGCAGGAGTTCAGGGATCTTCCCTTAATGAAGGGGGGTCTGAAAATGAGAAAGCACGTGGGACCCTTGATAAGGAAGAGAAGGGGAAGCAGAGGAGGAGTTGTGGAGGAAGGACCAGAGATAGGGACTGGCAGCTGAGAGATTGGCGACAGAGGAGGATGGGACGCAGCAGGACGGGGGCTGAAAGAAGGCTGATGACAGAAGCCAGAAAATGGGGGGAGAGGGTCAGGGTCTCGGGAAATATGGGCTCACCAGGCCCAGGTTAGGGTCAATGACGAGCAAAGGTGAGCAAGGGGGACTAGCCAGAAGCCTGTCCTTACTCCTCACACTGAGGTCTGTCACCTCCTGAGCCGAGTCCCCACAGAGGTTCCTCTGAGCCAGACGCAGATGTGGCCCCTCCTCCGGGACAAGGGCCTGGGCTGCTTCATCCTCGGTCTTCACCGAAGTCTACAAAGGCAAGAACAGCCTCGTAGTTTTCGCCGTGCTGAGCACAAGTGGTCCGGTGGTAAAGGGCGTCGTACTCCACGCTGCAGACCTGCAGCATCACCCCTCCACAGGGCCTCGCCGTCCTGGAGGTCTCCTTGGCTTGCAGGAGCTTCCCTCCCACCCCAGCCACTGTTGTCACATGGCCGTCTTACAGGACACCAGGTACTGGATTTGGGGCCCACTCCAATCCAACAGGACCTCAACCTAACTTCGTGATATCTAGGAGTCTACGCCCACGTCACATCGCACCCACAGGCTCCCGGGGCCAGGGCCCATCGGTCTGGGCAGCCCAGCCCACACCCCCTCAGCCCGCTTCCGGTCAGGCTGCTTCTCCTTTTCTGTCTGGTCTTTCATGGTTTGACTCAACATTTGTTTCTATTCTACTGTCCACCCAACTCAGTTTTTCATTTTCCTAGACTTTTTGCCTTATTTCCCCATAAGTGGAACACTGATTATACACCAGAGCAAACGTTTGGTTACTCTGTTCTGGTGTAATCTTCTCCATCGTCATTTTGAAACACACACCACTGTTTAAATGAATTACTTTCTCTTTGTTTCTCTAGTATGTTACACTGAAGACAATCACGATGATTACAAAGATGCACAGGTAAGTTTTAGTTTCCACGCATTTCTTTATAAGAAGGTAAAGTGTTTGTTAAAAACTGGGAGCACCGGGTTGGGCAGGACGAAGAACCAGTCACAGCCACAGAAGAGGACTGAGCAAGGAGGAGACCCCATGAAGACTGCATCCCGAGAAAACTGATGCAGCCACAGAGGGCCTAAGTGGGAGACTTAATTATGTCTTAGCTAAATGGCTAGGAAATTTATTGAACCACTGAGAGAATTTAAAGAAAACACAAAAACAAGAGACCCAAGACGTGAGGCTGAGTCTTGCATACACAGAATTTCCATTTCCATCACCAGGTGTCAACTGTGTGTGAGCGGAACGCTGGACTGTGGAGCACCCTGAGGTGCAGTTTGGTTCTCAGGCTGAAGACAGCGACCAGAGACCCACAGAGGCTAAACATCAGCCACTAAGCGCCCGATGCCTGGAGGCACTTTCTGACACCCCTGTCACTCCCATGCCTGACACTTGGATGTGCCTCCTACATGCGGTGCTGAGTGGGGCACGAGCACGCAATCACAACCTGCTCCTTGGAGGAGGCGGCACCTGTGACGTTCTGGGAAGAGGGGAGGGCTCACGGGTGAGGGTGGGGTCAAGCGGGGACAAGGGTCAGGCCCAGGCCCAGAGGGGCTGCTGTGGAGGTTCCCATGAGGGCCCCCCGCTCACCTGTAGCCTGGGTGACTTGAATTCTGGTGCTGCTGTCTTATCTCCGGGGGCTTTTTCCTGGAGAGGAACTGGTACCCAGGGAGCAGGCCCTGTGAAGGGGGAGATGACAGTCCTGAGTGAGACAAATGCCCTTGGGGGGACCCAGTCCCACAAATCTTGTTTGCTGTTTTCATTCTGTCAAAATGCTGCAGTTCTAAAAGTTCAGGATCTTCTACCCCTAAAATCCCCGAAAACTGAGTGGTGTTTATGAATCCATGAGGTGCTTTACACCTGAAAATAGAGAGGGAAGAAGCTGGTGATAAAGGAAACATGAGGCATAGACATAAAAATGGAAGAAAAGAAGTAGAGAATCGAGAGACGAGGCAAAGGGGAAACCAGGAGGCAGAAAAGATGAAGATGAAAAAGGAAATAAAGATATAAAAAAACGAAGAGTGGCTAATGGAAGGCTGTGCACGTGTAGGATACGGGACACCTCTGTACCTTCCTTTCAACTGTGCTGTGGACCTGAACCTGTTCTACAAAACTAAAGCCAGACACACCAACGCAGAGAGAAGAACCAGCCACGAGCTGGAAAATACCAGCACAAGGTGGGGGATGCAGACAGCCTGCGAAAGGGGTCTCCAGTTCACCTGGCTCAGGAAACCCAGGGAAGGTGCCAGGGTTCTAACTAGCAGGCAGAGTCTGCACAGTATTTGGGAGAGGCTAAGAGGTTAGAAGCAGCCCCTAAGAAAAAGGACAAGAGAGCACCCCCATCACAACCACAAACCCGGGCAGCGGGTCTCCGGTGGTGCGCAGGGGGCCCAGCAGGCTTCGCTGGAGTTCAGCTCTCTGAGATGCCGCAAGCAGCTCTTCAGGCCTCCACTGAGGTTAGAGAATCTTATGGCTACGACCACTGTTAGCTTTTACCACCCTCTCGACTCACCTCCATTTTTCACCACCCAACCCCCATCTTGGCGTCTAAATGAACTGAAATCTGGGCGAGCAGATGGGCTCATCACTTCACAGGTAGATGGGAAGGCTTCTCCCAGCTTCTGCGCCGCCACAAACCCTCTCACCTTTCCAGACTCCATACAGGTTCCCCTGACCCCAGAACCTTCCCCAGCCCCCAGGACCGTAGGGCTCCCTCCCTCCTCTAAACTTCTGCACCTAAACAAAACACTGAAGGCTTCATGCGGTGGTGGTTTTTCACAACGGAAGAAATGCAACAGAACCATCAGCCAAGAAAGCGGGGCAACAGCAAGTTCTACTTGTGCCACGAGAGCTGAACATGACTAGCAGCTGAGTCCTGTACGCTCCGCCTCCCTTGAGCACTCCCCCACCATCTATTACAAGACCATCCAACCTGCACACACTGTCAGAACGTCAGCATTCACACATCACCAACGCAGCGGTTGGTAAACAAGGACGGGGCGAATCACGAGCCCTCTGAACTCACGTGCATAATTGTGTCTGGACAGCAGCCCCCCAGCAGCTGCAGGGGGCACATCCTAAAATGCCCTGTAGGTGCCTGAAACCACAGATGGGGCTGAACCCTGCACCCACCTTGTTTTCCCTGCACATTCCTTCTCACTTCTCTCTGGCACGTCTGAATTGCCAGCATCACTGCTCTTGCGCTTTGGGGCCCTGATTATGTAAAATAAGGGTCACACTGAGACACCAGGAAGGTCACCTGAGCTGGCTCCTCAGTGACTGAGCGGAGGTCAGTGGACACACTGGACAAAGGGAAGACTCATGCCCTGTGTGGGACGGAGCAGGAAGGCACAAGGTTTTATCACACTGCTCAGAACAGCTTGCAATTTAAAACTCATGAATTGGTGAAAGTAAACTGTAATTGAAATATAAAAATAAATTATTTCTGGAATCCCTCATTCAATATTTTTGGACTGGATTGACTGTGAATAATTGGAACCTCAGATAAGGGTGGACTACTGTACATGCTTTTGCGGTGAGGAGAGTTAACAATTTTCAACAAATTCCAAGAAAAGTGGTAGCACCCTTACCATGAAAGTTATACTATGCAGTTGTAAGATCTTTTTTTTTTATGATTTTATTTATTTAATTTTAGAGAGAAGGGAGAAAGGGAAGGAGGGAGGGAGGGAGGGAGAGAAACACTAATCGGCTGCCTCTCATACGTGCCCCAACTGGGGGCCGAACCCGCAACCCAGGCATGTGCCCTCATTGGGAATTGAACCGGCGACCCTTCGCTTTGCAGTCTCCTCTTTGAACTGTCTGGGGGCTTCTGCCTGTTCTCCTCAATCCCTCGGCATCTGGCACTCGGGTGTGCGGCCTGTCCCAGGACAGAGCACTGCCCAAAGCTGACCGGTAAGGGAGAGCTGGGACTGGTGCCCTGGCGGTGGAGCCTGGACACGGAGAGCGAGAGACCCCGCACACAGTGGGTGCGCTCCAAGTGGAAAGAAGCAGAGCTGTGTGGGCCTAACGCTGCATTTACAACGACTGCAAGGCCAGATTAGGCTGCAGATACTCAAGAAAATGTTGTCGGGGAGACCCATCTGTGGAAACCACCAAGTGAGCGTTTACAGGCCCATGAGTGCAGGGTAGAGACACGTGGGAGAGGCAGGGTTCTAGTCGAAGGTCGGGTCACTCATATTCCAGATGCTGCTCCGCCTCCACCGACCCCGGGCAAGTCATTTAAAGCCGGAGCGTTGGTTGTCCTGATTATGAGCCGAGGCTGTCGGACAGGAAGAGCTTAAAACATTACCATTGAAACGTTTTACAATTTCAAGTGATTTAAAAAGCTTGCCTAGGTACAGAGTTAGACAAAAACAAAACTGGAGGGTACAGATACACAAGCTTTTACAAAAAGGACCACACACCTGCCGGGGACCCAAACTCACCCCTGGTGCTCAGGCTCATAGCTTGGACATTCTTGTGGGGACACTCTGGAGGCTCACACTTCACAGTGGTTGCTCCAGGCAGGAGGTGGAGGCTCTCACACTCCAGAGAGGCCCTTTGACAGTCTGTCACCAGGGGGTGCCTGTCCTGTCCCTGAGTGTAGACAGAGGCCTGGGGACAAAAGAGTCACCTTGAGAAGGTGCCCTCCAGGGGACACAAGACAAGTCCTATTCAATCCGTTAGAGCAGCAGGTAAGACAGAGAACAAAACAGAGACATTCCTTCCTTCAGCACAGGTGGGCGCATGCCTGCGGCAAGTGAGAGAGACGAGACCGTTTTGCAAAGAAAAACAAGACAAAACACAAAACCCTGGAGGGATGCTTAAAGCAGTGGATGGAAGCTTCATGAGGAACGTGACAGGCACATTCCGAGAGCGTCTCCCACAGGTCACTTATTACACAGGAGCAACTGGTAGTTTCCTAGTGAGGAACCTGACAGAGGCTGCCTGGACATCACCAGTAAGGGGACAGCCCAGGAGCCGCCCGACGGAGTGTCCCCAGTGTTATGGCGTTCCCACCACAGTGCACAGCCTGGGCTTGTCGTGAGAAACACAAGACAAACCCAGCTGTCAATGTCATAACAAAGGCTGAGCCACGTCCTCACTTTCAAGGGAACTAAGGGGATGTGGGGACTAAATGCAACCTGTGACGCTGTGCTGCCTCTGAACTGGGGGAGAACTGCCATCAAGGACACAATTGGGACAATGTGGCAAAACCTGAACAAAAACTTCCTTTTGGACGATAGTATCATAACTTTAATCATTGTATTCTGTTTACATGAGACAAGCCCTTGTTCTTCAGAAATACAACCTGAAGCGTTAGAGGTAAACGGGCATAATATCTGCAGCTCATATGACGCTGCATGTGCACAACCACAGAGGCACAGGTGGGGGTGGGGACATGTCAGGAGACAAATGCTGGCGATGGGGGAGCTGGCTGAAGAGGGAGCGGGGTCCTCTGTCCCACTCTCCCGATACTTGTCGAGATTATGAATAACTTCAAAATAAAAGATAAAAGTGTTCTCTTCCCACCTGCTGTGCTGTGTCTGCTGCATCTGTCCCTATATCCTCCAGTGCGGTCACGGCCTCCTCGCCGCTCTGCGGGCGCCGCTCCCGCACCCGGCCGCGCAGCCCCGCGGGCAGGATGCGCAGGAACTGCTCGAGCACCAGCAGCTCCAGCATCTGCTCCTTGCTGTGCGTCTCGGGCCGCAGCCACAGCCGGCAGAGCTCACGGAGCCGGGCCAGAGCCTCCCGAGGTCCAGTCACCTCCTGGCAGCTGAAGTGCCGGAAGCGCAGGCGGCAAAGCTCCTGAGTGTGGGACCTGAGCTCCTTTGTGCTGCACACCTGCTCCCATGCGGAATCTTCCACCTTGACTTTCACAGGACTGTCCCTGTTTTCAGGAGCAGGGCCCCACAAAGCTTCATCCATGTTGAGCTTCAGCACTAGGATTTCCAGGAACATGTCATGGGAAGCGGACCCTTGAACATGGGTTCGAAAGGTGCATGTTATTTACATGTAGATTTTTTTCAGTAGATACTATAAATGTATTTTCTTGTCCTTACGATTTTTTAACATTTCTTTTCTCTAGCGTACTTCATGTAAGAATGTAGAATACAATACATATAACATACCAAAGGCGGCCAGGAGCAGGGTCACTTAGCTGTGATCGATGCTTCAGGCGTTGCTTGCAGCGTGAAGATGGCAGGACCACACTTGCACGTCTGTCCTCACTGCAGAGGCGGCTCGTCTGTAGCACTGGTGACCTGCGCCCAGAGGGAGGGCGGTTAACAAGGATGCTTGTGCAGCTTGTACTGCGCCCGGGGAGAAGTGATAACTTCACATCAGATGAATATCCTCTCCAAGGTCATCTGTCTCTCTGTATTTCTCACAGAAACTGCTACCTTACAAGTAGGCAAGGTTGATCGTTTCCAAAGTCTCCCCCAAATACCTTTTGTGACAAGACTCTGCCCGTCTCCCCTTGGATCTGTGCTGGACTATGTCTTGCTTTGAAAGACAGAACAGCAGAAAGGATGCTGGGAGGAAGTGATCCGGCAGCTCTGGGCCGCAGCGGGGGACTGTGCTGCCCTGTAGGGTCTGAGCTGGCAGGTGAGGCCATTAGAACAAGGTGCCAAAGCCCAGTGAGGCTCTGCCGGTGCTGCCACCAGGGTCACTCAGGCCAGAGTCACTCAGGCCAGGCGGGCAGGACTGCAGTCGGCCCACACAATCACAACAAGCAATCAATGGAGGTTTTCCCACTAAAGCTGAGATTTTCATTCAGTTTTTTAATGTGGCAATAGATCACTGAAACAGTAGACAAGCTTCAAGTTCTTTTTGTCTCCCTCTTCCTTCTGTGATCTCAGTCTTTGCAATTGCAATGGATCTCCATCCCAAGAACACGCCGGAACCTGTCTTTCCCATTGCAGACCCAGACCTTGCCCTGGACGCCTGCAGGCCGGCCCCGCCGGGCACCAGAGCCACTCAGAGCCGCGCTCGCTGTCTGTCCACCTCTGCAGGTCCCTGGGCATGATCCCTCCGTCATCCCCACTTAAAATCATCACTAAGACCGTCTATTCTGCTATCGCCTCCATTCGGCACAACTTGGCCCACATTCCGCACCCTCCCCTCCCAAACACCGGGTTTCAATCGCTGTTCCTTGAACTAAATCCAAACCCCGCCGGATCCGAACCTGCTGGGTTTTACTGGTGCGTTTGTCACTCAACAGGCATTCACCGGGCACGTGAACATTTTGTGGGTACCACACTAACCCTGGAATGAATACGACACACAGTCCCGGCCTCCCGGAAAGCGTGGTGCTGCCAAACTTCTCCAGTCCCCGCCGCTCAAACCTCTCCGTGCCCCCAGTCTCTGGGGCTGGGACCCCCTGCAGGCCAGTCATTGCCCAAGGCCCAGCACCAGGGCCGCCCCACACCCTGCAGGCAGACAGACAGACAGACAGACCGAAGAGCCTGCCCTCCGAGCCAGGCAGGGAGAAGGGTGTTCCCGTGGGTCCGGACCACACTCCAGCGCCACGCCCCCCCCTCCCCCACCCGGCAGGCTCCTACCTGGCCCCTAGTGCACCTGGAGGGCTCGGTGAGCCCCGAGCCCGAGCTGGGGCGGGTGGTGCAGCCCGTCCCTCTGTCCCTCCCTGTGGTGGCCCGCAGATGGGCTCCCGCCCGCCAGTGGGCGGAAGGCGGAGCGACGGCGCACGACAGAACGGCCTCTGAAAGGCTCCGGCGCCAGGCCTCTCTAGGACGGGGCAGCGCATCTCTCTGGTGCGTCCGGAGGACCCTCACCCGCCCAGATCCCGCAAGGCCCTCATTTCTGTAAACCTTCGCATTTGAAACCGAAAAGGGAAAAGGCAAAACCGAGTCCGTCTTTAGGGTCTTCACAGGCTGCTGGGGTTGAGGGGTGGGAGAACCAATGAGTTATTACAACGCAGCAAACAGCACTTTTTTAACTTATACAGAGTGCACAGGCGCCGGAACTCAAGTTGCACAGAGACTGAAACGGAGGCTCAGAAGGTGGTGTTGCAATAGCTCGTCCCGGGGGTTCCTGCCTTTGTAGACTTTTAACTCATCTTTTAGGGTGACCACGGTGTCTCACACACAAGAAAACTGTTAACTGAGATTTCGTATGACATTCGCCCTTTGTTCAAAGTTCATACTTCATGGCTGTAAGAAAAACCTGTGCCTGTGTCCAACATTTGTGCCCAGTGGTTATGGGTCCGCCCTCAAGGTACTGAGGTGCCCATGAACTGAGAATACTTACAATACCTGTATTACAGAATCATCATGAGAGAAAGCCAAGATCAATTTTCCAGATATTTAAGGATATGTTCATTTAATTCTTCACACTTAGGATCTTTTTTTTCATTGCTTTTTCTTTTTTTAATTTTAGAGATGGGGAAGGGAGGAAGACAGGGAAACATCCATTGGTTGCCTTCCTTACACACCCCAACCAGGGACAGAACCCACAACCCAGGCAGGACAACGCCCAACAGCTGAGCCACACCGGCCGGGGGTCATGTCACTGCTTTTTAATGAGAAGGAAGATATCCCATGTCCTTTCTTAAACTGAACAGAAACAGGTTTAAACTATGAGGCACAGCTACATGTTTAGGCGCTGACCACAGCACAGGCCTCCAAACACTTGGGGGGAAAACCTGATCCCAACTCAATTTTACTCATAAAGGCAGGATGAAAACTACATAGCTTTATGACTACCCAAGCAATGGAATGGGGCTGACTTTCTATGAAACTCTTTCAATTTCTCAAAGTTACAGCTGCTTCTCCTACAGATTCGGTCCTCCTCTGGACAACAGTCACTGTGGTTACCCATCAGCTCTCACCAGTCCAACCTGAGTGGGAAGGAACAGGAGTGGGTCAGAGCGCTCAGCACCACTCCAGCACGAACCCACTTTACTGTTAGCAACAGAGGCCCGCTTTTCAGCTGGGCACACGCTGCCCAGCCCCCCCTCCCACATTTCCGTCTATGACATAGCACTGCCGAGTCTGTAGGAAGGCTGCTCACAAGAGCTGGCAGATTTTGGAGGCGCTTCTTTTCGTCCATGTGCCTTGTGTCCACATTTTGCATGTGATGGCTGGAGCTGGAGCAGCCATCGAGGGCTAGGTGATGACTGTAAGGACCCACGGCATGCACTAGGATGGTGGTGCAGAAAAGCAGAGGCCAGGGGCCCCCGTAATATCACTGAACCACCTTACCAGTCCTGGACTGCTCATCTCCAGCCTCTCTTAAGAGAAAAACATACTTTGATTAAGTCATTCCTACTTTTTTGAAAAAGATTTATTCATTTTTAGAGGGGAAGAGAGGGAGAAAGGGAGAGAGAGAAACACCAATGTGTGGTTGCCTCCCACGTGGCCACCACTGATGACCCAGCCCACGACCCGGGCTGTGCCCTGACCAGGAACCGAACCAGTGAGCCTCTGCTTCACAGGCCGGCACCCGATCCACTGAGCCGTATCAACCTGGGCTCACTGCTACTCTTTTCCAACCACACGCAGCAGAACCGAACCCTTAGAAAACCACGACACTTAACCAATCTTCCCACTCCGTGGCAGAATGTGAAGCCTTCTCCAGACCCCAGAGCCTAGGCAGCTGCTGTCACTCAACAAGCAATGCGTCTGGAAGTGGAGTCCCCTACACTTCATACTCTTCATCACAACGATGACATTGTTGTGTTCACAACACAGAGATCATAATCTCCAAACTGGCTTTTTATTATTCAACTTTCAAAGAATTCCAGAACAAGCGACACTTAAAAACTGCATCAGTCACTTGGTTGTCTATGCAGCCATCAGTGCCCTGCACTGGAGTTGTGAAGAGGGACCGCAGCTACATGGATTCTGCAGTTCCTTCAAGTGACTTCGGCATCTGTTCTCCAGTTTAATTTCTAACTTGAATCAATAAAATGTCATGACGGGGACGGGGGTGGGGAATGGTAAAATTAGGAGATCTTGGCTTTCCAAAATGCCTCTGCTGGTTGGGGGTGGGAAGAGTGGGTTAGTAGAGCCATTGGGGAGAACAGTCACCATTAACCCACACTTTCAGACATGTTTTATTTTATAGGCGTCTCTTGCTGTAGATTATGCAAAAAAACTATCACCTGCTCTTGTTCTGCTTCAGCCTGTACATCTGTGGATACCTGACTTGCTGCTGGATTCAAAGCCCTCACTCACTCATGAGGTTCTCTGCTACCTGCAGATGCATCACCACGTCTGCACCACGTTACAGACTCTCAGAAGTCCTGCCGTCAAAGATGCTGTTTAACTCTGATCCCCTGGTGCCATCTTAGTCAGTTATTGTAGCACAAAGCTGACCTCAAGGAAAACAAAGGAGGAAGAGTGGGGGCAGAGAGCCTCCAAGTCCCCCCTCCAAGGATTCTCTGATGCCAGGGCTGGCTAGAGGAATTCTCCTAAACCGTGGCTTGCTTGTTCATGTTCTACCTCCAATATCCCATGGGGGGAGGGCACCTCAGTGAGCCAGTCTGTCTTTGTGGTGGTATCTCCGATGCTGAGAAAGGCCTGACCTCTGCCTGAAGGCTTCCCCACACTCACTGCACTTGTAAGGCTTTTCTTCATTGTGGATCCGCATGTGCTGAGCAAGATGTGAGTTTAGTCGGAAGGCTTTCTGGCATATGCTGCACGTGAAAGGTTTTTCTCCAGTGTGAATCCTGTGATGTCGAATAAGGTCTGAGGTTAAGCTGAAGGCCTTCCCACACGCGTGACACTGGTGGCCCTTGGCGTGGCTGTGCGTTCTCTGATGGTGGGTGAGGAGCAGGGCCTGACTAAAGGTCTTCCCACACTCCCTGCACTCACAGGGCTCCTCCTGACTGTGAATCCTCTGGTGCCGGTTCAGGTGAGAGCTGCGTCTGAAGTTCTTCCCACAGTGGATACAGAGAAAAGGTTTCTCTCCAGTATGGATTCTGAGGTGCTCCAAAAGGCCTGCGTTCTGGCTAAACATTTTCCCACACTCCTTGCACTGATAAGGCTTCTCACCAAGATGG
This sequence comes from Macrotus californicus, assembly GCA_007922815.1. Lineage (NCBI taxonomy): Eukaryota > Metazoa > Chordata > Mammalia > Chiroptera > Phyllostomidae > Macrotus > Macrotus californicus. The sequence continues at coordinate 9,898 of VMDR010012372.1, read as the reverse complement.
ATTTTCTGATGTCTGACAAGGTGTGAGCTTCTCTGAAAGGCTTTCCCACACTCGTGACACTGATGGCTTTTCTCTCTAGGGCGGATTTTCTGATGCCCAGGAGGACTGGATTCACAGAGCCTTCCCGCCCTGTGCGTACCCTCCTGTCCAACCAGGTCTGAGTGTTGGAGAAGGCCCTCCCCACATGCTGAGCGATCACAGTCGGTCCTCTCCTTGGGCTTGGTCCGCTGCCTTTCCAAGTGAGAGCCCTCACAAGGAGGCTCTCTGGGCTCAGGTACTTTCCCAGTCGATTCTGATGCTGAACAAGGGTCTGTCTCTGAAGCTGGCATCTCATTCTCAGTTACCGTCTCTTCACCTGAAACATCAGATATATGACAACAATGACTTGTTTTTTGGTACTCGGAAAAAGAAACCTGCAATTAGTAGAAAAAAATTTAAATCCAGCCATGTGTGCAAAGTGGAAATGTTGTGGCTGTGTGTTTGCACATATCACACGTGGAATGATACACAAGAAACCGTTAGCAGTGGCAGCTTTTGGGAAAGGAAGCAGGTGGTAGTGGGAAGTGGCCTACTTGCACGGCTTGAATTTCATTATTTCTCACACACACACACATGTACACACACGTACACATGCGTGCGCTAGCAGACTATCTTAAAGGGAATGGCTGTAGTCTTGAAAATGGCTTGTCACAGGAAAAATGAAAAAGATAGGTCCACTGAGGACCATGGGCCAATAAGAAAGTGATGGCACTTTAATTGAAAATGAAGAAAAGTGGACGTGGTGCCAATGATGACGCTGACCCACTGTGTCACTGTAGAAATGTAAATTAAACCTCAGGCTTTCCAGGAGAAGCGCACCTTTGCAGCAACATCCAAAACTGAAAAGTAAGCACGTGGCAAAGGAAGGCTTTAGGATCAACACCAACCACGCAACAACGAGGCACTCACTGAGCACTGGCTCCAAACCAGAAACCACCACCAACTCAGGAAATGAAACACAGGAGACACGAACCAGCAACTACACTATGATGGGGTCAGTTCTGTGACAGGAGAACTGTGATAGATGGGGAGCCTCACCCAGACTTGGAAGACTTGGGAAAGGAGCAAGAAAGTGGCGTCTCAGCTAGGTCCTGATGGCGGGGAGGGCTTCGGGAGAGCGAGGGACAGTCATTCCTGATGGAAGACTCAGAGAGAAACAAAATGCAGCTGGGCAGGATGGACAGAGGGTGACTCACTGTCCCAATCTGCCTGGGGACAGGGGTTTTCCCAGAACACAGAAGGCCCAGCAAAGTGGAACATGTTGGTTGTTAGTTGACATTACTTGGCTGTGAGGTCGGCAGATGCCAGAATATGCATATGAGGCCTTTGTTAACAGCTGCTGGAAGTCACTGAGAGTGGTGGTTTTTTCTTGGTTTTTACTCTTCATTATAGAATTTTTCAAACATGAAAACAAAAAAGGTTGAAAGAATAACATCACTCACTAACTGAAGGGATTAAGAAGGGAGTTGAAGTGGCAGATGGTGCTTCCAGGGAGGCACCAAGATGACAAGCAGAGCTTGGGTCAGACTGGAAAGAAGAAAACGAAAGGGACAGGAATTAGAAAGATCTATTTCAGAGTCAAAGAAAACATAGCAGAGCAAAAAACAAAACAAAACCAAAAAACACAACCAATCCAGGTAACATTTAGAAACCAAAGACAGAAGCCATTCACAGCGACAGGAAAGCAGCAAGAAGAAACGGGCCAGGCGGCTGGGGCTGCAGTTCTGAGCCCGAGGGAGGGCAGGACTCTCCGCTCCCAGACAGTGCTGTGGGGTTGCGGTGCCGGCGTGCAGACCCACACAGGAGGCTTCCGTGTAACTGAACACAGTGCAATGTCTGGGGTGACAGAATCTCTTACATCTTCATTATGGTGGTAGTTAGATGGCCGTAATTACTTCCTGTTTGTGAAACTCACTGACCTGCACACTTACAAAGAGTGGGTCTGCAGTGTGCACACTACACCTCAACAAACCTGCCTCCAAACACAAGCGAAGAACAAAACACCAGGGGTGCTGTGCAGGCTTCTCATACGCAGGAAGAAGGTCTGCTTCTTACCTTGTTCTGTTTCAGGCTGTGGGTCTGCTCGCTCAGGTGCAACCTGCAGGGCCCACTCGGGGTTTAGAGCCGCTGTATCCTCCACATGCATGTGCTGTTTCTCTGCCTGTCCTAGGTCCTAGGGACAAGTAGGTACAGGAGATTACTGCTGTTCAGAAAAATACTCCAATGTTAGGAAAGAGAACAGAGCGAAACCCCATAGGGGCAACCGAAAGCATGTTTCCTCCCAGCAGAGGAAAGGTGAACCCACAGCAACGAACAGCCAAATCGACAGGAAAACTGAAACAGGACTCGGCTCCCGTTCGCCTCTCCAGCCAGTCTCCAATCCAGCCTTCCTGAAAAAGAGCACACATCTTACCTTTTCCACCTGCTGTCCAGTTTCTCGCAGCTCTGGATGCAGATCCTCCAGTACAACCACGGCCTCCTCGCCGCTCTGCGGGCGCCGCTCCCGCACATGGGCCCGCAGCCCCGCGGGCAGGATGCGCAGGAACTGCTCGAGCACCAGAAGCTCCAGCATCTGCTCCTTGCTGTGCGTCTCGGGCCGCAGCCACAGCCGGCAGAGCTCACGGAGCCGGGCTAGAGCCTCCCGAGGTCCTGCAGTCTCTTCATACCGCAACTGCCTGAACTGTGTGCACAGCGGCTCCCGTTCAAGGCCAGTGCCGTTTCCTGGACGTCTGATTCCCTGTTCCCTAGTAGCATGGTGACTGTCCTTCACTGCCCTTCCTGAATCCTTCTTCAGATTCAGAGGAGCCAGGGAAGGAGCACCGACCGATGCTGTTGCCATCTCCGGCTTCAGACTGCTCTCTCTGTCTTGGAGAACTTTCTTTTGGACTATCTCCTCGGGAACAGTCCTGGAAATTTAGTAACAGGAATCACAGAAACAGTAATAGCAGTAGCAACGATAGCAAGAGCAATAGCAATACCCCTGTGTGGGGTGGGTACGTTTTCAACAATTACTATCCATTTTGTTCCCCCTGGGAAAAAAAAAACCCTAGCTAGCCCTGGCTGGTGTGGCTCAGTGGATTGAGTGCCAGCCTGTGAACCAAAGTGTGGCCTGTTGATTCCCAGTCAGGGCACATGCCTGGATTGCTGGCCAGGTCCCCAATAGGGGGCACTCAAGAGGTGACCACACACTGATGTTTATCTCCCTTTCTCCCTCCCTTCCCCTTTCTCTAAAAATAAACTTAAAAATCTTAAAAAAAAAATTTTTTTAATTCCTAAAAAAGGAACACAAAAAATAAGAAAACTCTGTTTTACACAAGACTGCCATCTGACATGGGAAAAATACATTTGAAAATTCTCCATTTTGTAGCTCTTGGTAGAATAATTGATTCAAGCAAGGACTGCAGATGGGTAGAGTCACTGGGTGAAAGGGAAGGAGGATGGAGGGGACATTCTCAGTCTCAATGACCCTCCACGCTGACCACTTACTAATGACAAAGGGAAAAATGGAAACATCACACACTTAGGGTAGTGATCAGATGTAGCAGCTCCAACAGTAAGACAACTGACCTTGTGCCTTCCCACCTCCATAGCACTGTCACTGACAATGTTTAATGTGAATCTAATAACGAGGAAACTTTCAGATGATTCCAGAATGCAGTTCATCTATAACAAGCATCAGCTCTTCCAAACAATCAATTTCACGAAAATAACAAGGTATGGGGAAGACATGGGTCTAGATCACAGGTGGCAAACACAAGGCCCGCAGGCCGAACCGGGCCCTCCACCTGGTTTCCACCTGGTGGCAGCACCGAGCTCCTTGCCCCTAGTCAAGGAGTGGTCACACGTATACAGTTCTAAAGTCACATTCGGCACTTCGAAGGCAACCGCAAGGCTGACGTGGCCCCTGGTGAAAATGAGTTTGACACTCCGGGTCTATATTAAAGCAACAGAGCAAAATGCAACATGTAAAATTGGCTGGAGTTTTAAAAAGATACAAATATTACAGTAATTCTATAGTAATAGAAAAATTCAGAAATCCAAATAAGCAAACTACGGCCCAGAGAACTGAATGGAGCCCAGAGCCTGTGGGTGGCCTGAGGCTTTACTGGAATTCCGTGCCCACTCGCCCCCTTGCCCAGGCCTGGCTCCAGCTGCGTCTACACTGGCAGGACCAAGGGGCTTCCACAGAGACCATCTCGCCTGCAACGCTGAAGACATTTACTGACGGGCCCTTTACAGAAAAAGTCTGTAGATGCTGACTGAGAATTTGCTCAGGGGTCAAGTATCCTTATTCTCAGGAGATGATGCTGACACTCACCTTGAGATGGGTCAGGAGGAAAGAGTGCGAGCACACACAGCAGGGAGTTAATCACGGCTGCTGCACGACGGGCCGCAGCGATGACTGTGCTGTTCTCTCAACTGTTCTGTAGATTTGAAAAGTCTCAAAATAGTAAGGCAGAAAAAGACACAAAATAAACAAAGCTGCATACGTGTTCATTAAAGCCAGTATCAGAATTAACTGCAAGGATATGGCCTTCACAGCTCACCTCCCTCGCTGACTGTCTACTACGTGCCAGACCCTCAGTTGCCCGGAACACAGGGACGGACCTAGCTCCCGGCATCCACCGCTCTCTGCTTCTCAAGAGGTCGCAGCGCACACAGGACCACAATGGAGAGATGCACAGGGTGTCAGCGGGGCACGGTGGTGAGGTTCCTTCCTGGACACAGGTCCTTCTGGGTCCTAAAAGACAAATGAAAGCAAAGCAGACAATAACATAGAGAAAGGGTTTTTCATTCAGAGCAAAGGCTGAGCATAGGGCTGTTGGGGAAAGAAAGCCTGGCAGATTCAGGGTGGCACAGCAGTTAGCGGTGGCTGGAACCCAGGACCTGGGCGTAGGGAAGAGAGGTGAGAAGGAACAGCCTCTGGAAGGCCAGGAGGAACCATTTCTGTGCACGTTCCGATCCAGCCCTGTCACTTGCCAGCAGTGACCTGGGACAAGTTCCTTATCCTCTTGGACACTTAGTTCACTCATCTGTAAGATGAAGGTAACACCTGATTCACAGAGATGTTTTAAGGTGAACGAGGTAATAATTGTGAAGGACACAAATTCAGATTTGTAGCTGGGGTTACGTAAAAACGCAGTGCTCGGGAGTGTGGAATGCCACAGGAAGGTGGATGAGTCTAGGACCTGCCACATGCAATCAATTAAAACACACAAGTCAGACCCAGCGGTCACTCACACCCTTCTCGGTTCCTGCTGGTGGTGGCCCTGAGTAGGAGGAGGCGAAATGGGAGCAGATCTTCGGGTCTAAGTGTTATGGCGGTGCACTGGTGGAGAGAATCGAGAGGAACAGACAGCAAGGATAGGGCCAGGAGCAATGACATCCAAAGAGGAACAAGCAGTAAAAAATCTCAACAGGGAAAAAGCCAACCAGGAAACTAAAAAAAAAATGGATAAAAAGAAGCCAGATGCTAACAAAGGAGAGCCCTTATCTCTCTGTTTGGAAGCTGGTGAATGTTGTGTGCCTGGAGGACTTCTAGGTGGTTCCGGGTTAGGCAGCCTCAGGCAAGCATGAGACAGGAGAAGTGCTGGGGGTGGGGAGATGAGAGAGCTGCCTGAGGAGCTGAAGGACAGCAGTTCAGTCAGAGTCCGCGGACAGTCAGCACTGACCCCTCACCACAGCCCTCGCAAGGTCTGCCTTACACCTTGAATCCCGATGTTTTCCCTAAAGTTAACAGTGAGGCACACTTGCTCCCTAAACTTGATGTGTTCATGATGTGCCTTGTAAACCTCTGGTGTTACTTGTTTCCTCTGAGTCTCCCATTACCAGCTTCTAACTAAGTACTGCCTCTGGACCAATTTGTAAGTTTCTGTCAGAAGGTGAGTTTCACCTATTGCATGGAAAGATGCTCATTACATATTGTGAAGTTAATAAAGTAGTTTAAAAAAACAAAACACAAAAACCAAAAAAACACAGAGGTCACTGTGACTTCTGCGAAGGCAAGTAAGGTTGTGGGTTAGGCCAAGCAGTCAACCTGCCACAGGAAAATGGGAACATGAAAACGATGAGCAAAAATTCCTTTTTCAAAACATAAGACATTTTATCGAAGGATAAAATAGGGCAGAAGCTAGGAAGGGGGAATGTAGAGGGCAGGTGTGTTTGTAACTTAATTACTGTCTTTATCCAAAGATTTCCTTGTTGTCCAGCCGAGATATCTCAAGAGTGACACATTCGAATTTCCTTCTGGCCACCTGGTACCTGGATACCTAGTAGAAGCCTCTCAAATCCAATGTGTCACCATCGTCCTTCAGAGCAGGCCATTGGTGCATGGGGTCTTCGCATTCTTGATCTGGAGTTCTCCTAAAGTGACTGGAAGGACCCGCGGAGTCGCACGTGCTGGCAGCTGACACTTGCCCTTGAAGCAGTTCGCATGGGGGCTCACTCAGTTAGTGGCTGTGCCTGGCTAAGCTCCAAACGCAGCTTGTGGTTGCACACTCCTGCATGTGCACATATGAACACTTCCAGGTGGTGTATACTTTTCTGTGTCAAAAATGGACTTAAAATTTAAAGAGCAAAACCCTACTATTCTTCCCCCTTTCCAAATACTACTATTCTAAATGGGAGTGAAAAAGTCTTATAAGTGATGAGTGAGGGTTATTAGCCAGAGGTAAAAGTTTGGTATTGTGATGCGTACTTTTACCTAACAACTTGACTGGGCCACATGGTGTAGAGGTATCTGGTCATACATTGTTCTGGGTGTTTCTGAATGAGATTGATATTTAAATCAGTAAACTGACTGAAGCAGACTGCCCTCCATAATGTGGGCACCCTTGATCCAATCAGTTGAAGGTCTGAATGAAAAAACAAAACAAAACAGCTGACTCTCCCCAAAGTAAGAGAGAATTCCTCCTGCCTGACAAGCTTCAAACTGGGACATCAGCTTTCTTCCTGCCTTTGAACTCGACTAGAAACATCGGCTCTTCCTGGGTCTTAAATCTGCTGGCCTTCGGACCATAACTACATCACTGAATCTCCTAGTTCTCAGGCCTTTGGAAGCAGCCAGGAACTTAATCATCAGCTCTCCAGCTTGCCGACTCACTTCGCTGATCTCGGGACTTGCCAGCCTCCATGACTGTGTGAGCCAATCCCTTATAATAAATCTCCGTCTATGTATATTTCTGTACCTATGTATCGCTATTGGTTCTGTTTCTCCAGAGAACCGGGTAACGGAGATATGCAGTGTAGAACAGTGAATCAGTAGTGGCTTGTTTCTGTGGTGCGATTACATAAATCTAACACAATGTATAACAGGTGATTTGAAAAGCTGACCTTTCCAGCCCCCTTTCATATCTCATGTATCAGGTCGATGAAGTTCTACTGAGTCTGTATGAACATCCATCCCCCAAACCACGTGCCTTCTTCGCATCCTCTCTGATGCCATCTCCTCCTACCTGGACTACTGCAAATGGCCTTCTCACTGCAGTCAGTGATCTTCCTAAAGAGAAGGTATGATTACATCTTTGTCATGCATATTACATTTAATGGCTCCTCATAACTCTCAGGATCAAGTTCAAAACATCTAATAGGATTAAAATTTCTTTATGATGTAATGAACTTTTAGTCTCTCAAACTTGCAATACCCTTTCTTGCTCCTGGGTCCTTTCGGCTCTCACTCCTCTGCCTGGAACATCTCCAACCTTCCAGTTTTCTTCTCATTAGTGCCCCTTGACTCTTCATGCCTCAGCATAGTAAAACAATAAGCCAGCACAACTGTATATGTGCTTCACAGGCGTTAATGCAACCCTATCACGAAGACCTTATTACTACCTTCACTGTACAAGGAAGGAAACTGAGACACCGAGAGTTAAATAACATATTCACGGTCCCAAAGCTGAACCTCAGATCTTTCCTCCAATCTCTTCAAGCCACAGGCTGAAAACCTGAAATTTATTTCTGTCTTCTCTCATACTCTCACGACCCACATCTGATCCAAGAGCAAACCCTGTTGGCTCTACCTTCAAAGTAGATCACTCCTCTGAGCACTTCCAACCGCTTCTACCGCAATACTAGTCCAGGACATCTTTTTCTCCCACCTAAATTACTTGCAATAGTCTCCTAACTTTTCAGTTCCCCTGATTCCACTCCTGTCCAGCTATGGAGGCTTTAAAACATAAATCAGGTGTTTCTCCTCTGCTCAAAATTTTCCAAAAACTCTTTCACACCAAGAAATGACCGGTATAATGCCTCCCCCACCCCCGATCTCTGCATCCATCCTCGGCAAACCTCGCCCTGGTGACTCCGGTCTCCCTGCTCTTCCTCGAATGTGTCAATCAGGCTCCCGTTTTGGAGCCTTAGCACTGGAGCCGTTCCCTCTGCCTAGAAAGCTGCGACTCCCAAAAGCCACGTAGGTCTTCTCAGCTCCTTCAGGTTTCTGCTCAAACATTACTTTCTATGACTAACCTTAACACGTGTGAATTCGCACTCAACTCCTGGAAAGCTGCAGCCGACCGCGGTGTCCACTGAACGGCATCCACACCTCCACCGCCTTACAGGCCCAGGACAACCTGTCCGCGCCGCCCCTCCGTCACGAAGGCTTCTCCGCGCCCGCAGGGAACGCGCTGCTCGCACGTCCTGGGCCGCGGTTCCTCCCCAGCCCAGAGCACGATCACCCGCAGGAGTCGAATACTCAACCGGACAGTCTGAGCCCTACCGACGTCGGTGCTCCAAGAACGCCGGAGGATCGTGGCCCCAGGAATGCCGCTCTAGGAACGCCGGAAGACGGCGGCCCCAGGAACGCTGCTCTAGGAACGTCGCTCTAGGAACGCCGGAGGACCGTGGCTCGGTGGTGTCCTGGGTCAGCCGAGAGAAGGGGCGGGGCGGGCCGGGGCGGGGACTTCGGAGGTTGGAACACGCATATCGAAGTGGCCCTAGGTGTGTTTTCATTTTCAAGCCGAAACTTATTTTATTCATGTAAAACCAAGCAGCTACTTTACTGTTATCACAAACAGCCGACATTTTCACTTCGCTCACTCACGTTATTAAAACACAGACACATGGTTTACCACTTCTCCCCAGTTCAAAAACCCATCAAACCCAGTGGCAAAAATAACTGTCAAAGTATTTTGAAGATTACATTGAACAATGAGCATACGTTTGTATGAAAAGTTTAAGGTAATAACATTACTGCAGGAGAGAATAATCAATACTTTGCAATGAATGGAGGCTGGAGGCTGGAGGATAAGCATCCAACAATCACATTACTAAAATAAATTCTAAGGGGAAAAATATTTCCTCTCTGCCCACCTCATGGCACACTGTACTTTTTGTAGTCTTTGAATAGAATAAACCCTTTTACAATATGAACGAACTTTGGTTTAATCGTTTGACAGTTTTGAAACCTCATTAAATATCATGCTAACCATTTTTATGATGTAATTTGTTCAGTTTTTCAAGCATTGAAATTATAACAGAAAGAATATTTCATCATCACAAGAAGAGTTATATTTTTCATTTTGATTGTCTAAAGCTTGAAAATATATTTTAAAAGTAAAAGTTAAGTATATTTACTTTAAAACTTTTCCTTAGGCTAATAAATCCAGTCAACACAAATATTTTACTAGTTAGCAGGTAACATTCTGTCTTGAAGGAAAAAAATACCCGATTTTCTTTCTTTCTAAAGAAGGACTTCCCCACCCCCCAAATATATAAGGGATTAACATAAAATTTAATTTAAAAAGGAAGTACATGTATCCTAATTCATTTACTCCCCCTTTCAAAATCCGTGCCATGGCTGGTGTCTTAAATGCCATGCATATCATGAAGGCTTTGATTCATTTGCATTGCATTGGGTATTCCA
>VMDR010012371.1:0-26700 GCA_007922815.1 Macrotus californicus | reverse complement strand
TGAGACTTTCATATCCTAGGGTGAAGAGTTTGAACTTAGTCTGTCACATAAGCAGGCCTGGTGAAGGTTTTTAAAACAAGAGTGTGACATGATCAGATTTGGGTTTTAGAAAAATATGTCTATACAGTAATGCCTTTGAATTCACATACCTCCCAGACTCAGGCAGGTGACAGAAAAGAAGGGTATAAAACAATAGAAAAGGGGAGAGATTATGATAAACTGAAGAGAAATCTGATGCCCTAGCTGAAACAAATGGCCACTCTTGAACTTCACCCAGCCAGTGAAGTCAGATTGTTGAAATTTTTAAAAGAAACTGGAAATGTGGATTTTTATGTAAAATTATTTGATTTTTCAATTTGTACATCTTATTCCAAAAGGTGTTTTAGAAAAAAAGAAAAATGAAATGTATAGATGGCCTGCTTCTAACCAAGAAGCCATCATTTTGTCCCTTGGCCTGTGTAGAGTATGAGAGTCTGGAGGCAGGGAAAGCGATTAGGAATCTATTTCAAAAGCAGGAACCTGAGGCAGAGGCAGCAAGGAATAAAAAGAAGGGAGATACCTGACCATCAGAATATAGAATCTAGAAGAAAGCCAGCAGGAATAGCAGGAGCAATCTGACCAGATGTTTGGATTCTGGTCTGTGATGTAGTCTTGCTGTCACTCTTATGATTACAGATTTAGGTTTTATCCTTTTGCTGTTGTTGCTCTTAACATAGAAAGAAGAAATAAAGAGCAGGTTCTGCAAAACAAGCTTTCAATACCCTCCCAAACTGACTTCCCCATAGTCCTCCAAATTCAAAATGATGCACGTCAGCACCCGTGTGAATTCAGAGTGAAGTTGAGAAGGAATGCTAGTGTTCCCTTTGTTTCTTTGCTCCTGCCTCTGAGGAATTCAGTTAATGTTCTCTGCCATAAAAAAGGAAATGGTTGGTCTCCTTTGCCTAACTATGCTGTCTCTCTGATTTAAGCACTTTTCACCTGTGAATGTCCTTGGTTACTCCTGAACTGTATTCTGTCCCATAAAAGGTACTAAATTAAAGACTGCTTTGGCTCTATGTTTTAGTGATTCTAAAAAGTGCCATAAGATTTCTCCTCCCTTCAGAGAGCCAGTGAAGTTCATCTTAAATGTCACTTCCTCTCTGCAATGGGCCCTAAAAACTCACCCCTTTAAGACTCAGCTCAGATGACATTTCCTCACCACACCAGCATCCTCTGCAAATGTAAATTGGGTCAGAATCATCCTCTGTCACTATTTAATTCATTTCTTCCCTTGAAAACCTGAAGTCATGCCCCATGTAGCAGCCAGAGTGGTCTTCTTAAAATACAAGTCAGTTCACAGCACTACCCAACTTCAATTCTCCTCTGGCTTTCTTTTGCAGTTAGAATAAAAACTAAACTCCTTAAAATGATTTATGAAACCCTGGAATATATGATCCTGCCTGCAACTTCTACCACTCTCTCTTTTTCTAATTATATTCCAGTCACACTGGCCTTCTCAGGGACCCTCGGATGCCACCACAGTTCCTTGGCACATGCTGTTCCCTCTATTTACAGTGCTAACCCAGTCCTTTCACACAGCTGGATCTTTCCCATCCTTCTCATCTTAGATAAATGTCATCTCCCCAGAAAGACCATCTCTCCCTGATCATCTAAATGCTTGCTTTCCCAGATTACTCTCTCTCAGCACCTGGATACTTACTTCATAGTAATAATATACTAGTTGTGGCCACTGTAATAATCTCCTTGCCGGCCTCCAAATTCTGGAATATAGTTGTCTAAGGACCTCAGCTATTGGTGTCTGAAATCTAGCCATAGCATGCTCTGAGGCCACTCTTCCCCTGGGGTGCTCGCAGCCAATGGTAGCATATTCATGGAACACGTGGAATCTCCAACCAATGACTTTGACTTGGGGACCCACCATCAGCTTTGCTTAAACTTGGTTGGGCTGAACAGCAATCTGAGACTGTTTCTATCCAACCTTCCTTCCTTCCTTCTTCCCCTCCTCCTCCACAGAGTCAGACCAGCATCATAGTCTAATGGCACCTTCAGTCCCCTCCAGCACATTCCCCATGTTCCCTCTCAAGTCTACATCTCACTTCTACTTCTCCCAGAACCCAAACTAAAACAAGAGTTCTTACCTGAATCCTTTTTTTTTAAAGATCGTATTACTTTATTGTTGTTCATTTACAGTTGTCTGCATTTTCCCCCACCACTCTCCCCCCCACCCCAGCCAATCCCACCTCCCTCCCTTGCTCCCACCCTCTTCCTTGTGTCCTTTATATTGTTTCCAGGAAGTCCTTACCCCCACTGTTCCCTCCCCCCGCTCTGGCCATTGTTAGATTGTTCTTAATTTCAATGTCTCTGGTTGTATTTTGTTTGCTTTTTTCTTTTGTCGATTATGTTCCAGTTAAAAGTGAGATCATGTGGTATTTGTCCCTCACTGCCTGGCTTATTTCACTTAGCATAACGCTCGCTAGTTCCATCCATGCTGTTGCAAAGGGTAGGAGCTCCTTCTTTCTTTCTGCCGCACAGTGTTCCATTGTGTAAATGTACCATAGTTTTTTGATCCACTCTCTTACCTGAATCTTTCTCTAAGTTAGTTAGTTAGTTAGTCTGTTAGTTGTTTGGATAGTTATTAGTTAGTTGGTTAGTTAGTTAGATTCAGTAAAACATTGTCTCCTTGAAGAAAAGACTGTTCTGAGGCTCACTCACTGCCACATCTACAGCACTAGCACCATTTTGGCACAAGTAGGTGCTCATTAATATCTGTCCAGTTTTGTGCACAGGTCTATCAACACATTAACAGATTATATTGAAATAATCTGCATGCCCAGCTTCATCTCTCACTAGACTGTAGAATTTCTTTAGGCTATTCTATTTATTATGGGTTTGAGCTCAGTGTATTGCCCAGAGCCTGAGGCACAGTAGCAGCTCAGTCAATGTTTGTTGAATTGAAATAACCCTGCCCCCTTCCTCACATACTCCCTTGACCCACCACTCCACACACCTCAGTCAGCACAGGTCAAACTCTTATCTGTCTTCCATAGCACAGTCTAGTTTACCCCAAGCAGTTCATCCTCCTATGTCTTATATCCTGGTGAATGTCTCCTAGTTTTCCATGAACTCTTCTTCTCTACCACTGACCTTCTACCTCTCTTCAGCATCTCAGGCTACCCAAACAACCACCAGGTCCCGTCCTTTTCACCTCCTAAATATCTGCTCATTGAATGAACTATACTGATACCATCTGGATCTAGGCCCCCATCATCCCCTCCCTGGACCAATATAAAACACCACCTTAATAGGTCCCTCTTCCTCTACATTTTCATCCCTCCTATACAGTCTCTACCCAACAGTAAGAAAGTTCTCTAAAAAGCAAATCATATCGGGCCAATCCCTGCTTAAAGCTTTTTTCAAGTCTCAATAGTTGGTTTAAGAGAGTTTTCAACCCCTACGGTACAGATTCACCCACCCTGCCCAGCTTCCTCCCTCTCTATGCACATCTCACCTGGTCTCCTAACCACACAGAACAGTTGGCTATGCCCCAAACCGTCTCCCTCTTTCTTAGAGAACTATGTTCCTGTAAATTACCCCCACTTCCATTAAGCTAATTTCTGCATAATTCACTTCTTCGAAGAAGTCTTCTACAGACAAACCCAATCTGAATAAGGTGATTTTCCTTTGAGGTCCTGTAGGAACCCTAACTACTCCTATCACAATACTGCTTCAGTCAACTTGGGCTGCTATACCAAAAACACCATAGACTGGTTTCTTAAACAACATTTTTTTTTTAAATTAAACAACATTTATTTATCACAGTTCTGGAGGCTGAAAAGTCCAAGATCAAAGCTCAGCCAGATTTGCTGTCTGGTGAGATGTGTTTCCTGGTTCATAGACAGGGGTCTTCTTTCTGTGTCCTTACATGGCACAGAGAGAGCAGGAGAGCTCCCTGGGGTCTCTTTCCTAAGGGCACTAATCCCACTCCTGAAGGCTCCACTCTTAGGACCTAATTACCTTCTGAATGTCCCACCTCTTACATCACGTCAGGACTTAGGATTTCAACAGATGAATTTGAAGGGAGATCCAAATCCTCAGTTCATAACAGTATTAATTAGACGTGTTTAATTGTCCATGACCTAATGAAACTGTGTGATCCTTGTTTCTAAAATAAAGATTTGACCAAGTTATTGCATTTCATCAAATCCTTTAGATTCCCTCATTGCCTCCAAATGTGGTCATATCCAGGTACTCTCTAGTCTTACCTCTTCACATGCCCCAAATCCCTTACCATTCCAAACTCTAGACACAGCTTCACTCAAAACTCTTTGCTTATATTGTTTTTCTTGCCTGGCCTACCTTTTCTCATGTTCTTTCTAGTCAATTAGCACCCATCCTTCGATATCCATCTTGAGTATTCTTTCTCCCATAAAGCCTTTCTGATCCCTCTCTCCCCTAGATTTGACTGTGGCTTCATGTCATTTGTACAAATTTCTGTTACTTATTTCATGGCATTTCTTGGTTTATAATTCTAATTTTGTGTCTGCCACTGGACTACAGAATTTCAAGGGTAGTGTCAAGATCTAATTCAGCTTTCTTTTCCCAGTGCCTGCTATAGACAAAAAAAAAAAGGTATATAATATATATTCATTGAATGAATGACTCCATCTATTTTTCAGGGCTTGACAATTTTTACCTCTGCATATATTCTGTCTCCTGTGAACTACAATGGATCAGGTTTCCTTGTATTCTGAGCTCCATACATACATAACTATACAATCTTTCTTAATATGGTCTAAGCATGTAAAAAGCAGGTACAGGTCTTATAGTCTCTTTACCTGTATCTTTATGCCTTGAATATAGAAGATCATAATACAGTTTTCCTAATTAATTTCCGTGGCTCTAGCAACTATTCTTTTTAATTCAGCAACTTATTAAAAAATTAAAAAAGAAAGTTTTCTCAGAAGCTAAAATCACAAAATGTTCTTTTTTAAAAATAATGCATCCCCAAAACACTCAAGGCAGGAGCCATGTGTTTTCCCCTTTTCTATTAATGAGAGAAAGATGTGACTCCCTCCATTTTCATTTTGTCTGCATCATGTCTGTGTTGCCTGGAGATGTGTGGCTGTTGTTTCAAGAAAGATCAAATGACAACGGGAGATGGATGGCCTCCTTGATTAAAAAGCGGCACTCAGATGCATCCACTTCCTCCCATTCCAGGAGGAGAGGGTTATTTCACAGCAAGTGCCTACTTCAGAGACACGAGTCCCTAGGAGCAGCTGAAGCTGGCCATCCCCATCCAGACCCACTCACACAGGACCTTCAATGCACAGACATGTAGAGCAGAATCACAAGGGTTTAGGATTTTCCACTGATGGAACAGAGATTATCTTTGGAGAGACAATCAAAGAATTGGCATGGCAGACCAACCTGCACTCAAATCCCAGCTCTGACCCTGGGGAAGTTATTTAACCTCTCTAAGCTTCAGTTGCATTGTTTGGAGAATGGAGGTTAATAATAACATACCTAGTGGAGCTGTCAATGTGACAGAATGAGACAACACCAAGCATTTAAATTTGCCTGTTCCTGAGTGCTCATTACTGGTGGCTGTCCTCATTAAGTAGCCAGAATTATGTCCATCATAACAGCTGTCAAGGGTTGAACACTTTCTATGTGCTGTATACCATGCCATTGTTTTTATATCTTACGTTTTACTTATAAATCTCATAATAGCTCATTAAGCAGGTATTATCCTCATTTTATAGTTGGAAAAAATCTAGATTTCTCAGAAGCTGAGTGACTTATCCACCACTGTACCACCGCAGCCTTTGCATCAGATTGAGCTGGCCCTTTCCAGTAGTCCCATTCCTCTGCTTTTCAAAAGGGCTGAGAGGTGATCAGGATCTTGAATCCCATCCATCTCCCACAATTTCCAGAAAGATTTGTGACAGAGAGGCAGTCTGGCCCAACAGAGACTTGTTAATACCCCCAATTTAAACTTTTGGCCCACATTTCTCCTGCACTGGACCCATATTTTAGCTTCAGTGGGCCCTTTAATCTTTTTAACCCAAAAGCATTGGTCCTCAGATCTTCCCACTCCAAGGGGAACAGCAGAAACTCCTCTATGACCATCACCAGCAAGCTAGAAGAAAACTGACCTCAGCTGTCCTCTCTTTACCCATTTTCTCACAGACTACTCCTGACCATAGGTTCCAGGGACAAAAGTGCCTGCCAAGCAAGATAGACCATTAGTTCCTCCCCACTCAAAAACATGTAACCCTTCCTTTCCCCTTCCAACTATGTATTCCCATCCACCTAGCATTGTGGCTTTTTTGTGCTTATCATTCAATCCATCAGAGCATCTTCCTTGGGCATTAGTTGTGGGAGTTGGAAACAGGCCTTGGGCTCCCTCTAGAGGTTGCAATCATGCGACCAACACACAGGACTCTTCACTTGATACAGCTGCAGGAGGAATGACCAGGGACAATGTCACACTACTCTCCCCTGGAGAAGCAGACCAGGGCCAAAGTGCCAATTCCAACAACTACCTACAAGTGAGTAGATACAGAGACAGCTGGTCTCCCCAATGGGAAGACAAGTGTCTTTGACCCCTGGAGCCTGGTGCGTCCTAGCTGAAAAATAGGAAGCAACAGATGGGCCAGCCAGCCTCCAGATTCTGACCTCTGAGGCTCCAGTCAGTCCCAAGAGACAGAAGAGAGAGAGGCGTTTTTTCCCTGGCACCAAACACTGACCAGTGGAAAGGCAGCCAAGGTGGACAGCCTGCCCACTGCAAAGCCCTGGAGGCAGATAGAGGCTGCCTGCCACAGACAAACAGAACCAGACTCAGGACAAAGGGGGCTGGTGTCTGGAGAATGACTGGATGAATTTTCTATCCATGTGCACAGCCCATGCATAAGAAATATTTGGTACATGGTAAATGCATTTTGGAATAATGTTGAATGACCACACACCTAATAGCTGTCTAGGGTCTGCCACAATAAGGGCTCTTTCTTCTGTCTAGTACAGAGTATATCTATTGTGGGTAGAATTGTGTCCCCCAAAAGAGAAATGTGCCATTCTTAACTCCCAGTACCTGTGACTGTGACCTTATTTGGAAGTGGGATTTTTTGGTGGATGTAATCAAATTAAGAAGAGGTCATACTAGATTAAGGTAAGCCTTAATGCAATGACAGGTGTTCTTATTGTAGAAAAATGAAAATTTAGACACAAACACACAGTGATACAGGGAAGAACACTATGTGATGACAGAGGCAAAGATTGAAGTGATCTGTCTATAAGCCAAAGGACACCAAAGATTGCTGGCAACCACCAGAATCCAGGAAAGAGGCAGAGAAGGGTCCTTCCCTGGAATCTTCAGAGGGAGCATGATTTTGTTAACACCTGGACTTCAGACTTCTAGCATCCATTATTGTGAGGGAATGAATTTCTATTGTTTTAAGTCATCCAGCTTTGGTAATTTAATATGGCAGCCCCAGCAAACCGATGGAGCACTTGACCCTTCAGCAAAGTAAAATAAAACTATCAGGACCCCCACAGGGAGGGCTGTGCACCTTTTATTCCTTTCCAAAAGAGCCAAACAATGCCCAGTCATTATTTGTACTGTTGCCAGTTCCCTGCCTGAAGATAAGGCTTTTCAGTCATGCAAACAATTCTGGGCTTTGGAATTCAAGGACATGCCTCCAGGGATCTCTGGAAAAGTTCTTCTGGATGAGGGCTTCCTGAAATAAGCAAAAGGTGAGAGCCCAAAAAGATCAGAAATTATGGGCACACCTCAATTCCCTCATGTGAAACACTGAGCAGTAGCTTTCTTTCAAATTTACTTGTAAAAGTATATTTTGAAAAAATAGGCATATTTTCCAATAATATAGTGCATTTCAGACATTCCATTCTTGCTTACCTAGTGCAGAAATGGCTTATTCTCTGCTTAAGGACAATAATCACCATGGTCTGTTAATTCTATCTGCTTCCCAGGAGAAAGGAAAATCATCACCTGGAAGTAGCAGGGGGTCTCAACTCCCTTTCTCCAAAAAAAGGGGGAATTATTCTCAGAGTCTTTCCTTCCAAGGACCTTGTCCCACTAATCTAGAAGCTTCACCTGAGGACAACAGTCCCTTTCTGTCTTTAAATCCATGGTACCCAGCACAAGGTAGGGCACTCTACAGGTTTGCTGGAAAAAGGTCTGGGAATGGGAGGGATGGAGATGGAAAGGGGCCTCCAAGTTGGTAGAATCTGTAGCCTCAAAGGTCTCCTGCTCCATTCTCTTCCTACCAAACTCTATAAACACATGAAGAGAACATTGTGTCTGAATTTTCTGGATTACTTAACATTACTTCTGAGGTACATCCTCTGTAAAACCTCATCCATACAATAGCTGGGCTTCAGTGAAGACAAGACCACATATTTAAAAATTTTTTTCCATTTAAGGAGGCAAGTTCATGTGAACATAAAACATTGTCCAAATCTACCTAGTTCCAGGACAGTTGCTGCTAATCAGCCAATGTCCTTGCAATCTTTCTGTTGGCACTGACCTTGGGTCTCTGTTTTTGCTGACTCTCTAGACAGTCTGATATGTTTTCTTCCCAACAGGGCTCCTGGAAAGCCCCCACTTGGCCCAAGCCCCAAAATTCCCTCTAATCAGCTCTCTTGACACTCATCTCACTGAGTAGGATGACTGCTGAGTGGGATGGCTTCCCCCACCCCCATCCTGACTCTGGAAACTGAAGTCTCACCCTGACTGAATAGAGAAGGAATCCTAAGAGATCAGCTTTCTCTCACTTGTGGGCTCTCCAAAGGTTCCCTTGGATGAAGCCTTTGACCAGCCATGCAGTGATGCTCAGGGCTGTTCAGAAACAATGTCTCCCTTCACTGCATCATTTAGGTTTTCAAAGGCATATAAGCCTTCAAGAGAACTGACAGGGCCAGACTTTAGAGAAATATTTGATATTATCTTGGCTAACTTTGGTGATGGTTAGAAAAAAGACAACCAAAATGAGGAAAATTAGGTGGGGCTTTAGGAACAACTGCTTTTGAAAATCAGTTTTAGGAAAGAGCTCAGCAATGTACTTCTATCTATTGGAAAGAGGGAAGTTCAGATATCAGTAAGAAGGGGGCAGGTGGTGGCAGGTCCAAATATTCTGAAGTGTTCTCATGGAAAGTTAGCAAATATCTATACACACGCACAGCTTTTCCAGGCTCAATCCTTGGATTATTTGGATCTCTGGGGTATGGAAGGTGACAGCCAACATGGAAGGAAGGTGGATTTGAGGTTAGTAGTAGGAACACAGGTAGAGCAAATGCAGGCAGAATCAGTGGAGACAGTGTATGAGGGTCAGTGAGAGGGTCACTGGAGTTCAACAGCACATCTTGCTATCTCATGAAGGTCCCAGGAGGACCCTGGCTAGAGAAGGCCACTCCTGAAACTAACTCAACTCACCTGCAAAATGAGTTGATAAAGACAACTTTTATGTATACTGAGAGAGCACAGAAGGATTATATGAGATGATGGTTGTTAAAAAGCTTTAAAAAGTAGAAATTCTAAATAAGTAAGATGGGTTGTAATATTCTTATGACTAATTCCCCCTTGCTTACAGAAGGCACAAAGCTTGCTGTTGGAAGAAAATGTGGCTTGAAAACTTTAGGTGAGGGCTAGGTTAACTGGGGTGCTTCCAGAGTGAATCACCTCACAATCAGGTGACCTTGTTACACAATTTCAGGTGATATCGAATTTGATGACATTGGTGGAGTTGCCCTTGAATCATGGGACTGTAAGAAGGGCACACAGTGAAAGCTGAGTCACAGTGAGGTCAGGTGAAGAGCCCTCAATGGAAAGTCAGGAAAATTGGATTGTCGTATCAGGTACAGCAAAGCATGGGCCTGTGTCATCAGCTGTCATTGTGCCTATTTGTACAGTTTTAAATAAAAGTGTCATCTCTTCATCTTTCCCACTTGTGGTCCTTTGTAAGGATGTGTGCATGCGTGCACATGTGTTGTAATGCTTATGCGAGCTCATCCCATTCATCCCTTCATGTCCACGCCCTTGCTGAGTGCAGGCCTACACAGGTCTCGGTTTGCACCCTGCTGGGTGAATGAAGTGCTCAGAGCAGTGCTTCTCAACCTTGCCTGCCCATCAGAGCTGCCTCAAAAGCTATTAAAATCTTGATGTCCAGCCCCATCTCCAGAAGCTCTGATTATTTAGTTGGTAAAAAGTAAGACCCCAGCATGAATAGTTTTCCAATGTCATTACATTTGTTGGGGTGACATTGGTTAACAAGATTATATAAGTTTCAAGTGTAAAATGCTATAATAATCACCTGTATATTGCATTGTGTCACCTTCTGTAACCACATATTTGGACCCCTTTACCCTCTTCTACTTCCCCATCCACCCCCCTTTCCCCCTGGCAACCACCACCCTGTTATCTATGTCTATGAGTTTTTGTGACATAACGCCATTTGCAACAACATGGATGAATCTTCTGAATATCATGCTAAGCAAAATAACTCCGATGGAAAAAGTCAAGAACCATATGATTTCACTCATATATGGAAAATAAATCAGAAAGCAACAAATGAACAAACAAGACAAACACACACAAATAATTTCTAAAAACTCCCCAGGGACTCTCACAGGCAGCAGAAGCAGAGGACTACATCAGGGTGTCAAAGACCAGCCAAGTCAGTGATTTCCAAACTTCATCTTTTACAGTAAAGCCATTTTTCAACCACAACAAAATCTTAGGTTGAAACCTACTGCATGAACAAAGGAAGAGAGAAGAAAACAGTCTCCCTGGTAGAGATGGAGAATGCAAGCAGGAGGCCCTCACTCCAGCCGCTTAGCTCCAAGGTGACTCCCAACACCCACCAGCCCACAAGGACACAATTTGCTGGAATCAGAAGCACCCCATCCTGAATTCAGAAAGGGTCTTCCCACCACACAGCACTGCCGGCCTCTGCTTCCCGTGGAACACAATGCAATCCTCACCCTGAGACTTGGCCTAAGACAAACTGCAACTGTTTTTCGGTTACAGCCCATATCGAGCACTCTTCACTTTCAGTGAAAGTCATTCGCAGGCCTCGCAGAATAAAGAAAATAACACCTAAAATATATAAATAATTCAAGGCTGAGTTTATTCACGATGCGGTGCTTTCTCCAGGCAGTGGTTCGTCTAATCTCTCTCACACTGCCGGCTGGGCTGCCTCTATAGCATTTATTACTGCAGACAACCCGTTAGAAACTGTTCTGATTTATGCATCTACATTCTGTTACGGGGGAAAGTTTATAACACACTGCAGTTCCTGCTGCTGACATCGTGAGGAAAAAAAGAAAAAGACTAGAGAAAAGAATGGGGAATAGTCATTCTGCCAGTCTAAGAGGAGCAAGAGAAATGAGCCCTTTATGAACTATTTAATTATTTATCTGGTATACACACTCATGCACACACTCACCCATATACCTACATAAGACAAAATAATGTTTATCAAACATCTACCAAGTGCCAACTTCCTCTTCTAGGTGATTGGAATACATTTCTGAACACACTGGACAGAATCCCTGCTCTCATAACACATTCCTGTTCTTACCAACATGCCTCTGGTAAAAATGATGCTACCACAATCTTTGTCCCCCTGACAGTGTCACTGCAGGTATGCCAATCGGCAGACACTCCATATCTGCTGAATGTATGAGTGAATCCAATGTGTGGAATAAAATAATTCCCCCAAGTGAGGGCACTTTTCCCTCCTCTCTCTTCACAGTCAGGATCAGTAAGAAAAGCCACATAAAAGCTCACTAGGATGTGAGTCTGGATGGCTCCGCTAATCTTGGCTTGTCTCACTCATAGAGCTGGGAGGCGGCCGGCTGTCCATTGACCAGATAAGGCTCTGCTGGGACAAATGGGTGTCTCTAATCCTCCAGGAAGCGGCAGCACGTCCTTATGGTCATTGCAGAAGAATGGTAAGCAAGTAGAAACACACAGTCCTTTTGAGGTGTAGCGTTGGTACTGAGAAACCATTACTGCCTAGGGATTTCATCAGCTGAAGGAAATCAGAAGGCGAGCCAGACTCAAGTAGTACAAGATATCGTCTCTAGGGAGAGGATCCACAAGGTCACAGAGTAAAG
Source organism: Macrotus californicus (assembly GCA_007922815.1). Classification (NCBI taxonomy): domain Eukaryota; kingdom Metazoa; phylum Chordata; class Mammalia; order Chiroptera; family Phyllostomidae; genus Macrotus; species Macrotus californicus. Next base: position 14,565 of record VMDR010012371.1, on the reverse strand, counting down.
GACAAGGCTAAAAGGGGTGAAAAATTGAGGCCACCATTGCAATATTTCACAGGTACCCAACAAATCAGCAAAAATCTGTGGCTGGAGCCAACTTCCTCAGTGAAGGGTACTGTCCTTTCCAGCAGCATTCAGGGACATTCCCACCCAGGCTCCCTGGTGAGTTTAGGAAGAAAGTATGGATGTGTCTGAAAACCATTCAGTGTGTCTTGAGTGTCTTCCTGCCCTTGTCTCTGATCCTCATCTGGGCTACACATAGGGTTGGCACCTGCTTCTGATCCCCTCTCCTATCTCTTGCTAGATCTTTTCTCTCCCTATATTTTAGCTATAACATACTGAGAACTCACCATGCCCCAGGCCCTATGCTAAAGGACTTTGCACGTTACCTCATTTAATGTTTACAATGATCTTTTGAAGAAACAAAAAAGAAGAGAGATTAAGTCACTTGTCCAAAGTTTTACAGCTAATAAGTAATCAAGTGAGGTTTCAAACCTGGTCTGTCTGAATCAGAGCCCATGTTCCCCCTTCCTTGAACTCAAAGGGTCTCTGTGACTAAAACCATGACACCCACCTTAGTAAAGAATTACCATTTTCTGAAAGAAGGAGCTCCTACCCTTTGTGACAGCATGGATGGAACTGGAGAGTATTATGCTAAGTGAAATAAGCCAGGCAATGAAAGATAAATACCATACAATCTCACCATTAACAGGAACCTAATCAACAAAATGAACAAGCAAGCAAAGTATAGCCAAAGACATTGAAATTGAGAACAGGCTGACAGTGATCAGAGGGGAGAGGGGAAAGGATAATGGGGGAAAAGGGTGAAGGGTTTATAGGAACAATTAGAAAGGACATATAGACAACAAGAAGGGGGGTGGAAATGGGGGAGAGAGGCAGGGAGGGCTGGGATAGTGGAGAATAGTGGGGGAAAAAGACAGAAAACTATACTTGAACAACACTTAAAAATAAAAATAAAATAAAATAAAATAAAATGACCACTTTCTTAAAGCAAAAACACCACAATCTTCTGCCCTGTCCCATCTTATCAGACAGTGGGTAGGAAGGAACCAAGTTCACACAACATTTTGGAATACTTTCTCCTGGGGACAAGGAGTTGAGGGATATGAGGAGCAGGTTATTAAACTTTCCATCCTGTTTAATTTCTACCAGCTCCCACCAGAATAACCCAAGCAGAGTGACTGAAAATGAGACCATAGATTCAGTTCTTCTTTGGGCCAGTTGGAATTAACATAATGCATGGTGTAATTTGCTCACCCACGCAAGCACCAATAATTCTTTGTGTAATTTCCTGTTGTTGGTCGGGAAGGAGGCTGAGTCTGGACCAGCAGGAAAGTATGAGAATCCTATCTACATTATTTCAAAAGCATTGAATTGTTACAGAAGCACCTAGATATAAACAAGTGGGAGAATGTGACCAGGGGAATATGTGGCAGCTCACCCCAACATCACACTGTGGAAGGGCACTGAGTTTTCCTTATGTGGTCTATCTGTCCAATCCCCACCCTCTGCAGGGTGTGCTCAGCCTCCATTCTCACCGCCACTTGACATTTTCACCCTAAAAACAATGGAAAAATGGAAACCTACCACTTGATCCACAGTTTTCCAGCCTTGTGACAGTTCCAATGTAGAACCCTAGTGAAAGCTGGATTCAGGACTATGTCCTAGGTTTGAAGCCCTGAGACGAGCATGCCCAGGGATGCTGGAGAAGAAAGAGACATATAACTGGTCAATAAGACTCATTCATTTAGCCAGCCAGTTGCATAGGTGAGAATGACAGGCTGTTTCACTCCATTGCTCAAGGGAGAATTCAGCGAGCATCAATTTGCACTTGGGAGGAAAAATAGAATAGGGGGCAGTCACCGCAGTAAAGAAAAAAATTGAAAGACTACTATGCCCAAACACAAGGATGAGTGAGATGGGAACCCTTTAAGGCACAATGACCTCATCTACTCGTAAGCATGTCCCTGAGTGTTAAGTGTGGCTCAACCACACTGGCCACTCCTGTTCCCTTGGGAAAGAGTGAGTAAGGGATAAGGGACTTTCATTCCTTAGCATTCCCCACATGGGGAATGTGGACAGAAGTCACCTAATCTCTGAAAAGATACTATAAAATACAGAGAAATGGATGTCAGCTTGCCTTTTCTCAGTGAGGCCAAGTGGATGGTGGCTAACTTTGAAGGCTAGTCAAAAAAAACAGCAGGAGGTATGAGATCGTGAGCAGAGAAAAGCTAAAAGGGTTGAGGGGCAGCCCATTTGTGGTAGCCTTTCCCTCCTGGGAACTGACCTGTCTCTTAGGCTCAGCTGTGATGTGTTGGACAGAGGTGGGTCCACTAGAGAATGGAGGCACATCAGAGGAACAGATGCTAAATGTTTCTAAGCATGAGTTAGAGCTGAGAAGTGAGCCAAATGGGAGGTATCGAACCACAAAAAGGAGGGAGGAGACCACCAGAGAGGACAAAAGGGAGGTGCCAGGAACGCACTCTGGACATGGCTGTCTTCCCTCGCAGGTGGACTGCTGTCTCCCTCAGAGGGCTCAGGCCAGGGCAGAGTGGATGCTGTCCAAGGGAGGCTTAATGACCTCCTCATTTTGGTTTCTTTGTTCTGTAAAGGCATGTATGACCACATTAGTATGCTCAGCAAAAGGCTTCCTTTTGTTGTGGCAGGTGCTGTAGGAATTCAGAGCAGCTGATGTTTCATCAAATCATGAGCCTGCAGAGCACCCCAGGAGGTCAGAAAGCCCAAGTCCCTGCCCCTCACATCTGGCCCATCTGTTCAAAGACGTGGCAGCTTAGAAATATTTTTTAAATTATGTTTATTGTACTTCATCTTATTTTAAGAGCGATACACTTCCATCGGAGAAAACATGGAGCATGCAGTGAAGAAAAGAAAAGAAAAACAAAAATAAAGCCTAGTCTTAATCACCACCCAACGAGAGCTGCTGTTAGCATTTCAGCGGAGAACCTACTCCTCTCCCTCAATCTCTCACCTGTGGGGTGTGGGTGCATATGTGTTTATGTGTGTCTCCATGTGTGTATGTTTTGTAACTATACACACACAAAAATAAGTGACCTTTTCCTACAACTCCAGAATTAGCAAATAAAAATGTGAACAGAGGCATTAAGTGCCACACACTCTAACTAGAGTTCAACACCATTCTCAAACCTTTCTAAGAAGTGGATAAACTGGCGCTGCTGCCTTCAACCCATGCCCAGCACCACCAACACCTCCCTCATCTATGAGAGAAGGCTGAGGAGAAGGGCAAGGGGCAATCTAGGATTACTACATGGGAATGCTGGTCTATAGCACACCCAAGGGCTAAACAGGGGATCTATGAAAGATAGAAGGCACTTCCCAAGAAAATAACTCATAAATATTGAGAACCCTTACAAGCAGGAAATACTGGCACCACACTCCCTGGAGGCCACCTGATGAGACAGCCTTGTTGATTTGCTCTGTTCCTACCTAAATAGGAAAACAGAGCTTTAGAGAGGGTGTAGGGCAGGAAGAGGGTATCTGTGGAGCAATCTGTTTCTTCAAATGTCGTGGCAAAGCTGCATCAACTTCCTGGAGGTCAAGAGGATGACCTCCTTGACCCATCTTTCTCACCCTCCACATAAGAGGGTGGGTTGCTGGAGAATGGGCCCTGAAAAGTAGGAGGTCATGGGTGGATTTCCAGGGGGAACTGAAGGAGAGCTGGAAGCTGTCAATCACGGTTAGGTCTTCTGCAGTTGGAAGATTCATTAAGAGGAATCTAAGAAAATTAACAATGCAGCCACCAGGAAAGAGCCATGGAGAGGGGATTCTGCCATGATGAGGACTCTGGGGTCCCATCAGTGCAAACCAAAGAGAGAATGACAACTAACAGAGAGAACCGCAGCAGGAGTCAATGCAATAAGCAGTGTTGGTTCCTGCCCTCTTCCACCTCCTCTCCCTGACTCATCAGAGGCCCTGTCACCTGTAGGAGGGAGCAAAGAGGACTGTGACCAGACAAACGAAGTGTGGGGGAGAGAAATGAGCAGACTAGGTTCCTCCCAATCGCATGCCCCAAACCTCAAGCCTGGATAGCACTGGGGAGGAGAAAATGAGATTGGTCTTTTAAATGGAAAGAACTTGTTGCAATTAAAACAAATAGAAAAGTATGGAATCTGCTACCTGAGGGTAAGAGACATGTAACACAGCGTCACTGGGAACAGACTTTTTTAAATGGCTATTTTTTTTTACTCTCAACCAAATAACAAAAGCAATAAAGGAAAACGTCTTCCAAGAATTAGAAGTTTACCTCTCTAGCTCCAGACCAGGCCTTTAGATCTTCAAAGGGGATAAAAAGTAATCAAGTTATATAAAAATTCATTTATTTTGCTAGAAGATTAAAATAAATTTAGATCTTGGAAAGGCATTATAAATGAAGTTTTTATATTTCCATTTTCCCAAAATTTGCATTGTATCAAATCCATCAGAGAAAAACACTTGCTTTAGAATTTTCCCTAAATGTCCTATTTCCCTGTCTTTGTTTCTGGTTTTCTCCAATCAGGCACATTTCTTCAGGTTCAGGAGTATCTACAAGAAAGCAGGGTTATTCTCAAAGGACTTTTTTTGAGCCTCGATATAATTGGCCATAAAGCATCTCAGAACCTTCTGGAATAAATGTTAATTAGGATAATGTTTGTATAATTGATGGCCTCAAACGTTTACTTTTATTCCCTGATATTTAGGAAGGAAGATCGGGGAGGCACAAGGCTTTCTCCAACAACTACTACACAATCATGTTTAATGTTAATAACAGCTCCAATGATTGATCAATTATGCAAGCCAGATATGGTTCTGGCATTGAATTCTTATGAACATTCTTATCTAACATTTAATTCTTATGACCGACAGTATTTTATGAGAGGTACTTTTAACATCTGTACCTCACAAATGAAAACAATAGGATTAGAAGGGTTTAATGACTTGCCCAAGAGTCTCCAGATGGTAACTGATGGAGCCTGCTCTTGCCAACTCCAGGGCTCATGCTCCTAACTAAGTTTTATGCTTCAAAACCCATCTTGCCATCAGAGAGAATAAAAGCAGTATCTGCTTTCATGCACAAAGCCCTGCTGATTATGCTCTACCTTGCCTGGTGCTTTGTACATCTATGTGTATGCAATGTGAATTTATTATACACTGACTTACAAGAAATGCCATCTCATCGTATTTTCTAAGTCAAAGTCTCCCTGTGAGGCCTTAATCAACAGAGTGGCTAGAAGCTCAACCTCCCTCACTGCTGTGGGGCCCTATTCTTTAGATTTGTGCAAGTGTCCCAGCATACTTCCTGGTCTAAAACATTTGGGGGTGGGCCCTGTAGTCCTCACTCTGTCTGTGTTATCCCTGAACTGTGCCACTCAGAGTCTAGCCTTCCTAGGTTTGTCACTGGTCACACCTTACCCAGGATCATATGTTAGACGGTGCCCAAGGCCTCTCCCATTTCCAAAAGCCCTGAAACTCTTTTACATCTCCAAGTCAGAGAAACACCCAGCACCAGACGACAAGCCAGTGTTTGGGAGTCATTCTTCTGGGTTTGGTACTTAAGAACCAATAGTTTCCATCCCGAAGATCCCAGAAAGCTGTTTCAAAAAGTTGAACACACCAAGGCACTCTTCAGTCAAACATGGTTAGAGAAAGGGAAAAAATGACAAGTATGGCACTGTGCCATTTGGTCATATTGTGTTCTATGTCCCTTACCAAATTGCAATGTAGAAATTATAATTGGTTTATAAGACAAATAAACAAACAAACAAAACAAATGTTTTAAAGAAGTTTCCAAATTATACAACTATTTCACTCTTCAGAGATGGCCTGGTGACAACCTGTAGCTAATCTTAAAAACAATTACCACTTCTTGAGCTCTCATTCTGATCCCAGGCATTGCAATAAGAACTTCACATTCATTAATTCCCCTAACAATTCTACAGCCTATTTGTTTATCCCTACCTAAGATATGAAACCCACTGGAGCTCAGATAAGCCAAGTTATTTGCCCAAGGTCATACACCTGGGGAACCAGGGAGCCTGGACATGATGCTGCCATTTTAAACCCAAAGTCTGATTCTTAAACTGCACACAGCACAGCCTCTCCTCAGACCTGTAAAATGCATCCCCTTTGGTCCTTGGACCTGGTGGGAGAAGGAAGTAAATAAAATGAGCAGGGAGAGAAGAGTAAGGAGTACCAACTGATATTTCTCGTGCTCCCTGGGCCTTACCGCTGAATATTTCACAGGAGTGAATCAGAACAAAAGGGCAGAAGCCTTGTTTACTTGTTTTTGAACAACCACACACTGTAGAGTGAGAATAATTATTAGTCATATTTGAGCCTGTGACGCTGGTAGCTTAGTCATTCAATTAGTATTATAGATCACGCATTCTTAAGCCTCTCGGTAGAGCCTCAAGCCACCTACAGAATGCTTAAACAACCCCCACCATCTCAGACTCTATGGGGCTGGGGTAGCTCCAGACACACTCTGCAGGAGCTATGCATTGTTCTTATTAACAGAGAGAAATCTTCTGGTTAATAGTATCCAGAAGTCATTCAGCAGAATAAGCAGGAGTCCCTCTCCTGCTTCCAAAAAATTACCTTTCCAGCAAGACAAGATACTCCACGCAGTTTTAAGTCTCCCTCAGGGTGCAGGAGTTTCATCTCCACTATGTTTACTTGACATTTATGAGAGAGGCTTTACTTGTGAAAGAGATATGAGAGGGAAATACAGCCGGCATATAAATGGATAAGGATGCCCAAAAAAGCATTGACGTTGGCTTCATGATGGAAGAGCTGAAAAGGACGTGTGACTTTCACTTTTGCACCCCTCCTGAAAATTCATCCTCTAGAAACCATTTAACTCACATCAAAATCTTTAATACAAAGATGCTCATCAAAACATTACTTATCAGGGTCAAAGCACAAAACACCCCCATATCCACTTCCAAGGCCTGGTTTATGAAAAGTGTGACACATTCAGACAGTGGGTTATAATCAATGAACTGTCTAGTTTGAAAGGCTTTCTAACACATTAAAAAGTTACCTCCTGATATTAATTTCAAAATAGTACCAAATTTTATGTACAGTATAATGATGATTACACCAACTTTTTGAAGGAAAGGGAAAAAAAACTAAAAGGAAGTAAACCCAACTGCATAGTAGTTGCTTTGGGAAATGACTTAAAGGTCAATTCTTTTTTTTTCTATTTTCCAACAAGTTTGTAAAGAGCACATATTGTTCTTATAGTGGAGAAAAACAATAAAAACCACGGGTGGGTCATTTGATTGTCCTTATTAACTCAGTTCTACCTGTAATAATACACACAACAAAAGCAAGGAGTTCACTGCCCATCATGCACAGAGAAGCCAAAAGCCTGAGCCTACAGGTTGTTGTAGAGAAAAACAGATTTATTCATCCAGCCAGTCAAATGAGAAGATCAAAGGTAAATCTCAAATTGGTCTCCCCAAACAAAAGCTTGGGACCCGTTTTAAGAGGTGAGGGTAAGGAGAGGTTATACATATTTATTAATTATAATTTTAGGGTCTGATTGGGTAGTCTTGGCTGGAAGCCTTCTAAAGTTAGGAGTGTAGAAGGGGTAAGAAAGAACAAATAAATGCCAACCTGGCAGAGTTTGATTTATCAGTCCTGTATGTGTCCAAATTTGGTCCCACACCAGATCTTTGTGTTGATGTACTCCTGTTTCTTAACGGACTAGGGGTGTAAAAGTAGCATCACTGTAACTTGAGTTCCATGCACCTAGGTTCTGCTATGCTCTGGAGGTCAGTGTAGGGTTATCTGGCTGCTCACTGTGCCTGTTCAAGTTTCTGGGACCAGGCTTATGTAGCTTGGTCTGGTGATCTCCAGAGCTCTGGGGGAAAGCCTCTTGTTAATGTACTGAAAGATACTTAAAACTAGAAAAAAAAACTACTAGGATCTGTTTTCAGTGTTCAGGATTTATATACAATTGGTGATAGCAATAATCCAAATGTTTAAGAATGAACCCTACATTCGGGGGGTCACTTTATAAATTATATGATTGTGTAATCACTATGCTGCACATCTCAAACTAATATAAAATAACATTGAATGGCAACTGCAATTGCAAAATCAAATTTGAAAAAATAATGAATCCCACTGGCATAGCTTGGTGTTCCACGCCTTCTTGCTTCTTATCAAGCCTACTTCTCAATCCAAACTTCTCTCATTATGCAAAAGACAATGACACACAACTCTGCAGAACTTGACCTGGCCTACCTACCCCTGTTCTCATCATACCAATTCTTCTTCCCAATGTGCCTTTCCTCTTTTACACCACACTCTCTGGCAGCCAATACCAAAAGCTCAGCCTATACACTCTATACCTTCCTGAGTGATCCAAGGCAAATAATTCCACTTCTTGGAGTGTTAGTTTCCACATTTGTATAAAATGGAAATAATAATTTTTCCCTTGATTTTGCTCATTACTATTACACAAAAATATCTATGTCAAGTACCTGGCACATAGTAGGCACCCAGTAAAAATATGCATTAGTAGTATCTATGTTTGTTTTTCCTATTAACCCTCTCTCAGAACTGCAACTTCCTGAGTGTCTGGCACATAAAAATCACTTAAGTCATGTTTGTTGGATTAATAGATACCTCTGGTGATGATATCAGACCCTAGAAGAAAAGGACTTGTGGCTATACGACTTTAGATGGCTTGTCTCCATAAGAAAACACAAATTGACAAGCTGGTCAAAAAAAACGAGAACATTCTTCCTACATAGAAGAGCTTTATCATCTTTGATCAAAAAAAGAGGTTTTGGAAAACTGCACACAAAGCAAAGAATATCAGACAATAAGATGGAAAGTTTCCTCCTCTTCTCTCTTCCTACCCGCACACCAGGCCCCTATCTCCAAAGAAGGGTTTGGTGGTGTTTTTAAATGGGATTTTGCACTTCTCCAGAAATCAGCTAGATGCCAATGGAGCCCCACAGCTGAGTAAGCATGATGAAGATGAAAGATGTGTCCTGGGTGCACCATAACCTGTGATCTAGCTGACCCTCCAGCTTGTGGAACTTGTTTGGTGAGAACAGGAAAGTGAAGTGTCCCATCCAATGCAGGGTAAGCAGTCTCAAAGTTATTTTTGAAAAGAGAGCCACGATGACAGGCGACCTTACTGAACTTCACCTGCATCTTCTGTATTCAGAAAATCCTTGGTGATAATGGCGGCAAAGAGTCTTAGCTTAGCTCTTGTAGAGAAATCAGCCTTATCCACAGGCGAGAAAAGGAATCCTCCTCCTTCAATCTGCAAAACCTTGAAGCAGCTCTTTAGCACAAAGTAGTCACTCTTAAAACAAATAAAAATAAAATACTGGTCACGTCATATCATCTTATTGGTAGGTGGTCCTAAGGGAGGTGTGCTTAAGGAACAATGATTTGACAAGAAACCCAGAACTCTGAGCGTAACATTTGTAGAACAGCTTTTGGTTCAGTGAAAAGCAGGCCACTTGACAAATTTTCTTCCAAATCCTTTAAATTATTCATTCATTCAACAAACACTCAACAACAAACTACTTTTCATTTGCTTTTTCACTTATTCATTCAATAAATATTTATTGAGCACAGATGGATACCATGTACCACCTGTGTGTTATGAAAAATATAAATAGTAAATGCTGACATTTGTCAAATGATTACAATACCCCAGGAATTGACTAAGATCACGCAACTGGTTAGTTCTAGAGCCCAGTATGTATCCAGCGGCCCAACCTAGAACCTTTGCCTTTGACCTCATGTTATATTGCCTCTCAAAGGTATAAGATACCGAGAAGTTAAGATGCAAATCTTGGCCTCAAGAAGCTTAGATTTGAGGAGAGTTAAGACATGTAAGTCCTTTATGAGAGGTTCAGAAGAATGTATTGGGGACATTTGGAGAAAATAACACCCTTCTACAAGTCTTTTCTTATAGGCATCTTTTCTCAGCCACATAGGGTCTTCTCCAATCTCTTCTTCTGGTCCCCATTCCTACTACAATAGCACTGCTGGCTCGTGCTCTCTCTCTCTCTCTCTCTCTCTCTCTCTCTCTCTCTCTCTCAGAACAATTCCTATCTATCATCTCCTCCCCAAGTGTGCTTACCTCCTACTTCTTAATACTAATATTCAAGGGTCAAAAGCTACTATATTAAGAATGAAAGTTGTGTTTATAACTAGCAAAAATAAGTCCTAATCTTTACAATACATTAAATTCAAAATAAATGTTTCATTACATGCACCAAATAAGAGGGAGTTACCTTCCTCCAGACATAGTAGGAACCACAAGTATAAACCTAAGTTGACCAGCGCCTTATTCCAATTTATTCTAGAGATATTCTGGGCCCCTCACAGAGCAGGGCCCTGATTAGCTGCCCTGTATCTTCATCCAGATCTGTGCCTGGCAAACTCCTGCTCAAATTACAAAATTTAGCTGAATGAAGCCTCTCCTGACTCTACCCATCCCAAACCACCCTCCAGTCTCCCTTCAGTGTTCTCCGAACTTCATGGAGACTTCAGTACTATGATTATTTTATTATATTTACAAATACTGAGGCATTTATCAATTTACCCATCAGTCTGCTTCCACTGAGCTGTGAGCTACTAGGACATAGAATTTGTCTACTTCATCTGTAACTCTAGAGGCTAAAACAGAGTTTGTTTTTTAAAAAAATGTTTGTTATATAAAACTGAACACTTAAGTCTTCCAACTGCTATTTAGATAAATGCATACATACATGAGTGTATACATATGTGTGTATATGTACACACATACACACACAAAGCTGACAGCAAATTGACTTTGAAGGCAAAGTCTATCCAGTAGACCCTACCTTGAATCCAGTACAAACAAAGCTGGTACCAGTCCCAAGTACAGAATTGTCTGTAGGTGGAAAAAATACGAAGGCAAGCAAACAGGAGGTAATTTGTAAGGGAAAATGAAGCACATAGCAAGTTAGATTCCCCAAGGTTCCTAAACTGGTAGTTAATTGAACCCAGTGTTCCAAGACCTTAATTTCAAACAAGGTCTTTGGGAGAAACAGTCAGTCGCTCTCCCTCAGGCAAAACGAAAACCCTTTTCCTTAACTCTGAGGCCTAACAAAGCCCCCCAACTCCTGCTTTAATCCTTGTGCACACGGGCTGCGCCCTAGGGGACTCTGAAAGGCAGGCTCTGAGTCTCTCATCCTCCTGCCCGTCCTGTACCCCAGCTTATCTGCAAACTCCTCTAGGTATTCTTTAATTCAAAGTTCTCTGCATAAAATCACCGGAGTTCGAAGACACAAGCCCTTGCCAAACTCACCCAGGCCATATGCAGCCTCCAATTCCTGATTTGGAGCCAAGATCCAATGAATCTCTTCATCCCTTCCAGTAAGCCCCTGTTCTGTCTTGCATTAGAGTAACCTCACTCATTCGTTCATTCAAAAGTAGATAGCTGTTGAATATTTACTACATGTTAGGGCTGAAGATACAGGATAATAATAGTAGCAGCTGATATGCATTGAAATTTGTCTTCACTGTAACAAAAATTAAATAAAGAGAAAAAATCTGAACATTCTGTAGCTCATTTAATTCTCACAAAAATCTTATGAAATGGGATTTTAGAAACACCCTTCAGAAATGAAAGACAGAGAGTGTGAATGAGTTGCTAAATCAGTTTAGGATGGTTTCATCTGTAAGTAACAAAAAAAATCAACTCTGTTGCTTAACCAATGGGAGAAACACATAGCTAACACAACAAGAAAAACAGAGGGAGGAAGCTCCAGGGTTGGTGAATTCAGAAACTTCATACTTGGGCTACTTCCAGCCTTTCATCCTGCCAGCCCCTTAGTCCTCAGGTAGGGTCTCCTTGAAGCTCCAACAAGGTTACAGAAGTTTCAGCAGATTTACCCATACCCAGTAATCCACAGGAAGAAACTGAGAAAACATCTTTTTTAAAATATTATGTATTGTCAAATTAAAGAGCCATATATAAAAACAAAAGTATGCACCTAAGTGTACATAATGTAGTTGTTATTTGTATGCTTTCTACAGCTCTTTTTGTTTTGATGATTTTTGTTATTGTTGTTCAAGTACAGTTGTCTCCATCTTCCCACCACCACTTACATCTTTACTTTGTGTCTCAGTCAGCTTCCTGGGGCTGCTTTAACAAATTGAGTAACTTCAGACAACAGAAACAAATACATTCTCTCACTGTTCTGAAACCTAAATCTCTGAAATCAAGGTGTCAGCAGGACCATTCTCTCTCTGAAAGCTCTGGAAAAGAATATTTTTCCCACCTCTTCCTAGCTTCTGGTGGTCGCCAGCAATCCTTGGCTAGTAGCTGAATCACTCCAGTCTCTGCCTCTGTGAGACTGATTTCCTTCTCTGTCCCTGGGTCTCCTCTTATTATAAGGACACCAGTTATGTTGACTTTATGGACCATCCTGCTCAATATGACCTCGTCTTAACTTGATTACATCTGCAAAGTCCCTATTACCAAATAAGGTCACATTCACAGGCGTGGGGTTTAGGATTTTAGAGGACAAAATTTAAACTGCAGCAGTGTCTTATTTTAAAAGCTACAGACTTTTCCTGAAAGACCCCTAATTAACATCATATGTCTCATTCAGGATTGTATCCAAGGCTAAAGCAATCACTGCCTAGGGAAATGGGGACTACATGATCAGCTTAGGCCAATCAGGACCCACCCTAGAGCCTGGGACAGAAACAATCTCTCCCAAAGCACTAGGTGTCTGGAAGGGGATTGTATATATATTAGCATCATTAAGGGAAAAGGAAGGAAAAACTGATGAAATTGATGTCTGTAGGAAGAGCAACCAATGGTGTCTGTTATATTTGCCCATGGTCCCACATGGTATGTCATTCCAGAACCTGAGGTCTAGGACCCCTCAAACCTCCATTCAAACATCTGCTGTGGCACCATTTCTTATTTCCTTATATTGTGCAACATTCTGTGCTATAGACTTTGTAGATATTGTCTCAGTTAGCCCATAGAGCCCATCATCATAGAGATGATGAACTGAGTCATCAAGCCCAAGGTGGTACAGCTCTTGGAGGTAGATATTTATGCAATGTAGTGTCTACCCTCAGACTGTGAGCAGCTCAAGTTCGAAAACCATATCAAACTCATTTTTGTGAACCCAGTATCATCCAAGGTATAGAAAAAATATTTGGTAAATGCTTGCTACATGAAGATACTAGCCTCTGCCTCTAGGAAGACTCTGTCAGTCTTCAAGAGGAGATTTGAAGTTTAATTTCTGCAAAACATTCATTTCTCTTTTATCACGTCCACCATCAGGACTAAGAAATCCTTCTTTGCACACCTAAATGGAACTTGGTTCTTTTGATCAGTAGAAATTAACATATAAGTCACGGTCTTTTGCTCCCCTTGGCTTCCTTGAGCATAAAAAATGCCCCCTGCTTCCAAGATGAGCAGCCAGTTGTTTTTCTTGGAGAAGAAATGCCCAGCATGTAATCTTATCCCCCAAATTCCTATGAGTGCTTGGACTGGAAAGCCATGAGTTCTGTGATCTGGGAAGAGGCAGGAAAGTAGGACGAGGACAGAGTCTGGAGTTGAAGCTTCTTCTGTCAAGTGAGTTAAGAGAAAGAACACTGGTCTTAGACTCAGACTGAATCCTTCCTTAGTTCAGCAGCTAAATGGCCTCACTCACAAACTCAAACAACTTGCTTCCTTTTGAGGGGCTCAGTTTTCTCACTTATGAAATGAAGGCATTAAACTGGATTACGTTTCAGTTTCCTTCAGCCATGAGATTCAAAACTGGGAAATTGTGTCTCCTTAAGTTTACCATGAGCATTCCAGCTTTGCTTCTCTCTGCCTTTCTTCCTAGTCTGTTCGTTAATTTATGGATCTGGTTGGTGACAGTGATATGAAGAATAATAAGTTAAAATAATGCTTCCACCGAACAGTTTGGTTTAAAACTGCTTTCATGTTCATTACCTTGATTCTTTCTTATGACAGCTCTGTGAGAGTGCTAATTTTCCCATTTTTAAAAATGAAGAAATTGAAAAATGATGGAGCTCCCGAAGTTACTCAGCTAACAAGTGCCAAATCCAGACTTGAAGTCAGGTGTTTCACTTTCAGTCAGTTCCCTAGGGTCTGACTGCTTAGCACACACAATCTCACAGCATACAGAACCCCCAACTGCTTCACCACAGCTAGGAGATCCCTTACTTAATATTTATCCTAAGGAGATGAAAGAGTATAGATAAAGATGGTTAACTTGGATCACACATGTTCTTGTTATTTTAGAACTTAACTATAACTCATCCACAAGAAATACAATATAAAGAAAAACTGTCTGAAAGCAAAGTTGTCTAAGAGACAATGAGCTGCTTTGAGAGAGAGTGAGCTGCCTATTGTAGACAATATTCAGGCATAGGATAAATGAACATCTGATGGGACTATAGAAATTAGGCTTTGGATGATGACTTGCATTCTGTCTCCTATGAGATGTGCTTTGCCCTAAGACTATTTGGAGACTTGTTTTGGGCTTGTTTAGATTT
>VMDR010012370.1:0-26701 GCA_007922815.1 Macrotus californicus | reverse complement strand
CCCATTTGTTTATTCTTTCTTTTATGACCCTTGCTTTAGGGGACACATCATTAAAGATGTTGCTGCGAGGAACATCTGATATTTTCCTGCCAACATTTTCCTCTAGGATTTTTATGGTGTCATGGTGTATATTTAAGTCTTTTATCCACCTTGAATTTATTTTTGTATATGGTGTAAGTTGGTGGTCGAGTTTCATTTTCTTTGCAAGTAGCTGTCCAAACCTCCCAACACCATTTGTTAAAGAGGCTATTTTTACTCCATTTTATGCTTCTTCCCCCTTTGTCGAATATTAGTTGACCATAAAGATTTGGGTTTATTTCTGGGCTCTCTGTTCTGTTCCATTGGTCCATGTGTCTGTTCTTATGCCAGTACCAGGCTGTTTTGATTACAGTGGCCTTGTAATACAGTTTGATATCAGGTATTGTGATCCCTCCTGCTTTGTTCTTCTTTCTCAAAATTGCTGCAGCTATTTGGGGAAGAAATGACATTCTTAAGTTAGGTAACTTTCCCAAGTCAGTCAGGATTTGAATCCAGGTCTGACTCCAACTCTTACATTCACTCGTATTCAACTGGTAAATGGGAAATGTAATCTTTGAGTTTCTATAACCAAGTCCATAGATGTCTGCAAAAGTATACATGATAAGGTGATTTAAAATAATATTGTGAAATCATAAACCAGGAAATGCAGAAAAATCATGAGTGATTAAATGGATGGAGGAAGAGGCCTTTGAGCAAAGGAACAACTGAAGAGATGTCAATTTATTGAGCATCCCTGAGTCTCTTACACTAATGTTAAAAATTAAGCATTTTCGCCTGGTGTAGCTCAGCAGGGTGAGCGTGGGCTGTGAACCAAAGGGTCGCTGGTTCAATTCCCAGTCAGGGCACATGCCTTGGTTGTGAGCCAGGTCCCCAGTGGGGGCCACATGAGAGGCAACCACACATTGATGTTTCTCTCCCTCTCTTACTCCCTCCCTTCCCTTCTCTCTAAAAATAAATAAATAAAATCTTAAAAAAAAAAGAATTAAATATTTTTCTTAAAACCAAAAAACAGAGAGTTTAGAGGACAGATTTGTTCAAAAGTGAAGCTACATGGCCCTGGCCAGGTGGCTTACTTGTTGGCGCATCATCCATGCACCAAAAGGTTGTGGGTTCAGTTCCCAGTTGATCAGGGTTTGATTCTCGAGGCAACTGATCAATGTTACCCTCTCACATAGATGTTTCTCTCTCTCCCCATTTCCTTCTCTAAAATCAATAAATATATTCTCGAGTGAGGATTTAAAAAAAGAATGAAACTGTAATATTTTTAAAATAAATTTTCATGTATTCAGACTGGTCCTCTGTGAGAAAGGGCATAGTTTCCAGAGTCTCTCACGTCTGACCGGCGCAAGCTCTAAAATCACAGACTTGAGTATCCACAATAGCCAACTCTAGTTTTCAAAAGTAATGAGCTACAGTGTGCCTATACCATGGAATTGTTTTTCAGCAGCCAAAAAGAACTGTGCACAACCACACAGACGAGCCTCACAGGCAGACTGTTGAATGAAAGGAACCAGGCACAAAAGAGTATGCTCTATATGACCCAATTGACATAAAGTCAAAACCAGGGCACAGATTTAGGTGAAATTTTTATGGAATCCATTAAAAGGAAAACATTTCATTCTTTTTCCTTTTGCAGTGGAGAAATGACTCAGAGACTTCTGGGTGATAGTAAGGTGTTATATCTTTGTTCAAGGGTATGCTAACTTTGTAAATATTAACAACTTGTACACTCATGACTTGGTGCATATTTTTGTACATATCTATTCTAAGTTTTAAAAGTTTTCTTGAAGAAGATGAGTTGAAAGTTCATTAAATTATTTAATAATATTACCTAACTGATGTTGTTTAACTCGGGGCAGCCTAAGACATACATCAGCAATTGAAAACATAGATTCTGAAAGTCACAGATAGGTCAAAGCAAGGGTTTCCCATGTCCCTCAATACTACAAAGTTAAGTGTCCCATTGGCTAGATTTTTAAAAAGTAAATAAATTATCTTTTGATGTAAGGCAAAGATTAACATTTTTAGCATAAAACATTTTTCTTCTTTCTTTACCTGGATTTCAATCTGGAACACGATTGTGTGGCAAAAAGACTTCTTAATCTATCAGGGAAAAGTTTTCTAATTTATGGTGCCGAGCTAACTAATCCACACCCGGCATTAGAAGGGATTTATTTGCAGGGATGTCAAAATCATTTTCACCGGGGGCCACATCAGCCTCGTGACTGCCTTCAAAGGACCAAAATAATTTTAGGACTGTATAAATGTAACTACTCCTTAACTATTAAAAAGTTGAAATTACATTTGGCTCTTTGAAGGCAGTCGTGAGGCTGATGTAGCCCCCGGCGAAAATGAGTTTGACACCCCTGATTTAGAGAATGGTTTTTAAGTTCTCAGGTAGGGGGAGCTCGGATATATTTCTAAGCCCCACCCAGATGTTCTCCACGCCCCTATATTTCTCCATGGCAGAGACATCTTCTCTCAAACTGAAAAACATCTGGAGGGATTTAAATTCAATTATGTAAAGAAAAGTGCATCTGGGCTGCAAATTTTTGTATAAAGCTGTGAAAAAAAACTGCCAGGATTTGTTTTCTGTGAATCATATACCACACACACCACACACACCCACACCCACACACACACACACAGACACACACACACACACACACACACACATTTTTTGGACTCCAACAAAAGTAGTCTTGTTCATCTGGCTCCAAGGTTAACAATGATAGACATTTGTCTCAGGTGTTTATTTGATTGCTGGCAGTAATATATCTTGGTTTCTAATAAAATGAAATAGAGAACAAATGTCACACTTGTGCATTTATCTTAGTTTTCTATGCGCAGTGTAATACTAATTCATAGACTTCTTCAATATATTTTAGACAATTTTCAAAAATGGGATTTGTGGACGACAAACGGATTGCAATTTGGGGCTGGGTGAGTACTTGTTTGTCTACACACGTTTCTTAGTGAAGACAACCCAGGGCCAAGTGCTATTATGCCTTTTGTATGGAAATATTTTAAGATGAAAATCCTGTCTATCATTTTAATCTAAGAAGGTCCAGATAAAATGTCTTAGATCTCTAGACAGCGAGTTCCTACTAGCCAAGATCACACCTTTGTTTATTAGGATGTGGGAAGGGAGAGAGGGAGGGAAGCAGAAAGGGCAGGAGGGATGAGGGGGACTTTTCTCATGAGTCAAAGTCAGTAAAGATTTAGTGTTTATTGTTTTTATTGTTTCTTTAATTGTACTACCCAGCAACTGTTCAATGCTTTTTCCCTCACACCTACTAAGAAAAGGGACCAGGGCTCTGAAAATGTAGTCTTTAGATACTGCCCAATTAAGGCCAATTTAAGCCTCTTGTACCATGCTTTCTATCTCTGAAGAGGCACAGTATATAAAGATGTGAGAAATGTGGAAACTGCAACTCGCCTACCATATGTTCTTAATTCCTTTACCTCCGTAAAAATAACTGTTTCCATTCCTCAGTCATATGGAGGGTACGTAACCTCCATGGTCCTGGGAGCAGGAAGTGGCGTGTTCAAGTGCGGAATAGCTGTGGCTCCTGTGTCAGCCTGGGAGTTCTATGGTACGTAATTGCTATCGAGTGCAAGGACATGCTGAGCAGTGACCTTGAGTTCAAATGACAAAACCATGCCTTTTCAGGTTTCAGTGTGTTTACAGTGAATAAACTGATTTATCTTACTAATACTGTATGGACACCTTTAATAAAACAATCTCACTTATTCTGCCATCGTGAAAGGCTGGATGGCATTATGTGTTATCTACACATTTAGTTATCAACAAATTCTGTTTTCCAGATTTCTTACCGGCAAGTCTCATAAACAAATTCTGGTTTCCAAATTCCAGAACATCCCCAATGCTACATTTCTGCAGAGAAACCTCTCCTTATCTTTATTCTAACTTGAGTGTTGGGCTTAAAAGAAGCATGGATCTCTTCCTCTTCTGGTGTAGATCAAGTACAAGTAGGGCTTTGGGCAGAAAGAGGAGAGTAGAGACAGGAATTGCTGGGAGGTTTGTTTTCCTCCATCGTCTGTAAGTGAGTGAAAACTTCTCTAGACTCTCATCTTCATCATTGAGAAAATATTATTCTATTAGGCATCATACACATGTGAGACTCTATAATTCCCAAGGGCGAGGAAGTGAATGTGCCACAGTAGGTAGGAGAGAAGTCAGAAGTGATAAGGAAATGACCTTTTTTTGGTGTCTTTTCTAACCCTAGCTCAAGTTCTTTATGTAGTATAAGGGTAGAATCATTGATAATGAATATGCTCATTAAATATTTTATGTCCTAACATACGGCAGTACCAATCTTGTGGAAAATGTTTTTAAAAGTCTCTCTAAATCAGGAGAAGCCAACGTAAAAAAACATTGCTATCTTTCTTTTAAAAAAATTGAAGAACATAGGATTTCATCCTCACACAATGGGTTTGTTTCATGTAACACTTTTCTGCCTGATATTAATAATCGTTCTATTTACCGGATGGCTTGTTTTTGGAGACCTCTGGTGGTTAATAAAATAATAGAAACAATCTTTGTGAGTTTAGAACCGTTTAATGATAAGAAGAGAGCTTCCTTAAATGTAGGTGGACCAAGCTAACACACAGGAACTTTCTAGAATTCTTATATGTGTAGATTTGAACAATTTTACATAACAGATCAGAGAGAAGGAACACATAAATGGCATTTCAATGCGTATTTCTAAAAGTTTAAACTGCATTATTCATTTTTAAAATACAATTTTAAAAGTCTCACACCTTCTTACTCTTATAAATGTGGTTAGCATAGGAAGAAAGGTTATTATGTCCTAGGACAAGAAAAATTAAAATCTGTGGTAGTTTGAGGAAAACTTTATTTTGCCTTTAAAGAAAATTCCCGTTCCCCTGTCAAATGTACAACTAAGTTATTCATATTTAAATGTCAAAATATATGAGCATTTTATGAAGATCTTATAAAGTATCCTTTAAAATATTACATTTTCTATTTTAGTGTCATCTAGGTATGTAAAATTACATATAGTTTACATTCATTGTAATCAAACTGATAAAATATCACTCTTACCAATTTTGGAGGAAGATATTTAGACTTCCATAGAAATGGCATGTAAAAAGAAGACATGTGGAACAATTCACTCTATTATCAATGTAGTTTTTAACCTACAATGCTAGTCATACAAAAAGGGTAAGAATGTTGCTTAAGGTTGTGGTTTTGATGATACATTCATTTAAAGAATGAATGAGATCAGTATTAAAATGCCAGTACTGTTACAGTGAAGTTCAAGCCATTAACTTATGTAGCACAATGGCAACCCACGATTCTTATACTTACGTATTTGCTGTAATCTAGTCACTTAAAGGCGCATCTTTCAAAACTGCAGATTTTTTAAGGTATATTGGAATTCAGCCACCGTAAATTTTCTCCCTGATATTTTAGAATATATATATGAATATCATATATGATCTATGATAGATATATAATAGACATGATATATAATTTAATTTTTAAAATAGAGCAAAAACATATTTAATAACCAAACCAATAGTGCATATGTGTTTGAATCATATATGTGGATTAAAGAGTTTATGTCACTTCAGCAGACAGATATTAATGTAATCTGTTTTACAATACTCAACTCCTACTACATCAAAATTGATGCCTCTCCACAAAACAAAAGAAAATTAGTGTCTAACTTGCATTACGGTGGAGCAGCTGAGCTGATATGGGGTTATACAGCCAATAAATGATAACCGAATTCTCTTTTTACCATAGGGAATTTCAACCTGCCAAAAAATGATTTAAGGAAGCAACTAGTAATTGAACATTATTAGAGATTCCCAAAGTGTCATAGCATATTCTAAATTAGGGTTTACAAGGTGTCAGGACCAAAACAGGCAAACAATTGCGGCATGAAGTCACTTCCTGATTAAGATCCTTTGAGAGGATCAGGTGAAAATGTGAAGATTCCTGACCTCCTAGCACCTCACATCTGACTCTCCTGAAGGTGGACTATTGATGGGGTTTTAGATCATCTAGTGTGATCTCTCTCCATCTCATCACGAGGGCGGCATGGCGGGTGGGCCAGGACAGAGTGTGGAAAGGCCAGGTTCTGAGCAGGTGCCTGGCTACATTTAACAAGCCAGACAGAAATGATCTGGAGGAGATACTTCTGAGGGTCACACTGTAGACCTATGCAAAGTTAAGGCATACCAAAGCACATAAAGTAACCCAAAAAAAGGAAGAAAAGTTTTTATTGTATGAATTAAATTTTTTTCTTTTCTCCATCAAAGACTCAGTATACACAGAACGTTACATGGGTTTCCCAACTCCAAAAGACAACCTTGACCATTACAAGGTAAGAAATGAGGAACCAGATCCATTTTATAACCTATTTATAAGTGGTTTAAGAACATTTTAAATTGCATCTATCCTATAAAATATATATTTTTTTATTTCCAGCAAAATTCTTGTTGAAAAATATAACACAGGTGGTTTACAGATACTCCAGTAGCTTCTCCCACTATATTCTGCATAATTACAGTCTTTATCGTATGCTATATAGGTCACAATATGCATTCATTTGGAAATACAAAGCAACACCAGATAATTACTTTAATTATAAAAATTTCAGTTTAGAAAACATGTCAAATTCAGCATATTTTTTAGAGCCCAGAAGACTTTAAACTTTTAGCTACTACAATTTTTATGGTATTTCATAATTGAGATGTATGTACAAGCCTATAATTTTCTTATTCATAGTTAAATATGTAGAGTTTTTTTCCCCACAAGATTCCAGTAATGCAAGAGAGGAGAAGGTGCAGTTGGGTGATACCCTGAAAAGTCCTTGAACCCCAATTACTCAAGTGCACCCAACAGGCTGGTTGCCTGATGGGAGACTCAGTGGGCAGGTTGCTCTGCAGATGGGCTCTAGCATTTGAAATATGATCTGGGTGCCACTGTCACTGGCAGCCCCACGTGCTCATGTGGATGCTGCCGCTAAGCCAGAGCCACATCGGTGAGGATGGAAGTGTTAGGCTAAGTAGTAGGGACCCTTCTAGCAGTTTGGCCCATCCAGAAGGTTCCTGATTCTGTTGTGTTAGTCAAAAACCCTGAAACTTCAGATGACAAGGCAAATCATCTGATGTTTACATTCTCCAAAGGAAATTCAAACCTCTTCCCAAGACAGTTAATTAAAAAGAAAGAAAAAAAAAGAAGAATTTAAGAGAACAATTTATCTGTGCCATAATTTTCAAGGTATGGGCTTCATATTGATACATTTCTCTGGGCATTATCTGTACATTTTTAAGATGTTTTTACTATGGATTCTAAAGCCAAAACAATAAAATTCAAAATTTCTAGTTTTGCAACATAAGTAAAGACAGCATACTCACTACCTCTTACTTTCAGTTTTATTTAACAAGGCTGGGGTGGGGAGAGGGATGTACGTCTGCGTCTGTTCTTGTGTGTGTTTTTCAGTCAAGAAGGACAAGTAACAACCTGTAAGGTGAGATGCACACATCATCTCCCACTACAAAGCAGCCCTGTAATCAGGCTGTCCCCATTCTGGCTAATCGTCCCACATGACACTTTGGACTCAATTCTTCCAGCTCTTTCTCCTCCATGGACATCAAGCTGCTTCAGACACCCTTTCCTTCTTCATGACCTCATTGTTCCTGTCACACGACTACCTCTCCTTCACAACGAGAACCCGATTGCCCCCCCTTAGCTTCCGTTCTACACTCCATCCCCCAGAGAGCTATGAGATTAGCCCCGACCCACAGCACTTCAGGGGACCTGCCCTGTGTACTCAACTTTCACCAGGTGTTCAACACCCTGCTACATGTCCCAGTTTACCTGGACTGTTCAGTGTTCTCTGAGTATTTGGGGGCTCTTCCTTTTTGCTGCTTTGTCATCTTTTCCCTCAGCTTGGAATGGCATTTCCTTTCCATGATCTATTAGGAAACCGGTACTGGTCTCCCCGAGGAGTGCCATCCCCTTTGAAATACGTGACATTCTCCTCAGATCTCTTTAATCCTCCATTTATCTCTCTTGGACCCCCATTTCCTCTCTGCGGTATTATTAGCTATTCAAGGCTTTACTCAAAATTATATTCTTTTGACTACCCAGTATGAAGTATAAACCTTAAAACTCTTCAAGGTTTAATTTTAAAGCTCTTTGAAGGAAAACATTGTTATAAAAACATGTCTCCACCACCTCTCTCATTTTACAGATGGAATTTTCTTGTCAATGACCTGACCAGGATGCTTATATTTGAAAACCATCCCTCCTATAGTACACCATATTTGTTGAGTAGCCAAAGGGTCTTTTTAGATAGCTCAATGTATTAAAAATAAACTCCTGAAACATTGGAGGTGTACTGCCCAGAACCCTCACCCTGACTCCAGAAGGTGGTGGATAATGCGTCAAGAATTCACTTAAAACTCTCACGTTAAAAAGTCTTTGAACCTAGAAGCCCATGGTCAAATCCAAACCCTGACATCAAAGAGGAAGCCTACCTCCCCCAATGAACATCTGCCAACATGACACTTCCTCTTTAACCAGCCCTCCCTTTATAGGGTAATAAGTTTTAATCTGCCATTGCATCCTTTTTTTAGACCTTTGCGTAAGCTTCTCATTCCCACAACGATGCCCCTCTCCCTCCACCTGCCCCCCACTGCGACGGCCATTTTCATCTCCCCCCTTAGGTGTTCCACCGGGTGAGGCAGCCGTGTAAACAGAAGTCACTTCCTACTGCCAATGGCAGCACACGCACACTGGGTGCACCAAGTCACTCTTTTGATTCGCTGCACAGATGGCACCCGAGGACTGTTTAATCTCTCCACCGCCAGGAGTCGGGTTTTCTTGGCACAAAATTCATGGCTGGCAATGGACACATTAAAACTGCCAGTACCAGGGAGCTAAAGGTTCCCAATGTGTTACCCAGAAGAATTATTTAGGTGGGCAATAGTTAAGGTGGGCAGGAGAAAGTAAGGCAAATGCATTCAAAGAATCCTTTCCACCCTAATATATTACTCCCTCTGAATGTGGAGAACTGAATCTAAGAGCCTATATTTGGTGCACAGCAGGCTTTAGAATAAAGCTGCCCTCCTTTGTTTTTTAAATGAGCCTGTGCTTTTGTCTCTGGCAAGAATATATTCAAAAATTCTATTTTCCTCCAAGGCCCCAGCTGCCCCTCTGGACCCCATCTTTTTTTACTTCTTTTTCCCAGGTGGTTTATGTTCCTTCTCTCTCTCCTCTCTCTCTCCCTCTCACTCCCTCCCTCCCTCCATACTCTCATCCTCTTTGAAAAGACAAAGAAAATAATTTCTTAGTCTTTCACTGCCCTGTGCATTTCCAGGGTCAGAAGGACATATTTTGAAAATGATTCCCACTTACTCTGGCCAATTGACGCTCTTCAGCACATCCAGGATAAAAAGGCCCCAAGTGGTTGGAAGAAGCAAAGCCCTAAACTTTGCTCGCCTTTTCAATTAATGAATCATCAGTGCAGTAGCCAGCATTAGAGCCTTTGGAAGAGAATATAATTTTTAATAAAACTCAAATGAGAAAAATTATTCATTCTTGGGTCATTGATGACCCATATTTGGAGAATTTAGAGAAACCTACATCACCCAGAGAAGCACATTTTGTGAAATAAAACTTCTACTTACCACTTCGGAAAGGCACTTGGTGGAACCATTTGTAAATTCCCGTGGTGCAGCCGGGGAGGCCATGATCTCTGTGCGGCTCCTGCACTCCTGAAAGCCCGTCTGTGCTGCTTCCACAGAGGCATGCACCGTGGAGGCTGCATCCAACCAGAGAGAGTACCCCTTCCCACCCTTACAAAACTGTCGTGTAGATTAGGGGACCCTGGAACTAAGCCTTGGGCCCAATGCAGTGACAAAACAGTGACTCCATAAGACTCTTTTTGTAGATAATCACTCACCACTGCTAAGTGGTAAGGCAGGAGCACATTTACAGAATACCAGAAACTCAAAGAAGAAGGAAAATGTTCATCTCCTTAAAACTCCATAAAGATAGTCCCAGAAGCTCTAAGTTGGCAGCTAAAATGTAAAGGGGACAAACACAGCTAATAGGCAGTGTCGCTCTGTACTCACACATTTTCCTGCAGCGAGTCTCAGTTCACAGCAGACGAAAATGGTGGGAGACTTGAGCAGAAGAGTCAGCCAGTGAGACACCCCCGCCTCCAACAGCAACAATAAGCAATTAGTTAACTGTGGCCAAACGTTGAGGAGCGGGTTCCTGACTAAATTGCTGCCTAGTTTTTAATATGGTCAATCATAGGTCTTCTAGTCAAATCTATAAAAACTATCAACCTGTGGTCGACTTTCATTCACCCATTTAAGGCCTTTGGGGTTTTAACCATTCAGACATTACCTTGTCAATGAGACAAAACACGCCCACAAAATTTGGGGAGATAGATAAAAGAGTAGGTCATGAAGCATGAACTTAAATAAGACTAAGTGCCTAATATGTATGAAAAAGAGCAGTGATTGCCCAGTTGTGACTATGGAACCCCAGGAATTCTGTGCCTTCCGATCACGTAGGGAGAGGAAGGGAAGCGGCCGAGAAGTTAGGGTTCTGTCCGGCCACCACTCCCCTCAACCAGGGGCATCCAGTTTCATTGATTTCCTTTATTTATTAAATGCTTGTTTTTGTGACCCAACACTATTCTCAGCTCTTTACATGAACTGGTAGGTTCAATTCTCCCTCAATTCTCTGAGATAAGTGCTTCAAGTATCTCGATTTTACTGACACAGAAACTGAGGCACAAAAATGTTACATAACATGTAGATACCGAGAGGTAGGAAAGGGAGAGGGCATTTATCTGAGGCCAATCTAGAAAGATTTGGGAAGATGGAGAGGATGAGCATAGATGCTCTCCGCAGGCCGCGCACAGGGACGAGGCCATGCGGCATGGTAGACGTGAGAGCAGCAGACAGACTTGGTTTCCTGGGGGGGTCTGTGAAGCAGGTCTGATCAACTAAGGGATAACACCAAAGAAGCGTTGTGGGAAGAGCAGGCCAATTGGGGGCCAGTAAGGCAGGACATAAGACTGGGGGGAGCATGGATTTATAAATACACACTGGAGAAGAAGGTAACATCAGGGGCAAGCGGAATGAGACCCAAGTCTTGAGCCTTGCTGTCAGGAGAAGAGGGCAGCCTGGAACACACAGAAGGGACTGATTTAACTTGTAGAGGAGATTTATTTTGCATTTTGCTCAAAATTTGATAGGCTTTTGGCAAGTGTATGAAACAGTCATAGATTTGGCAGTCTTCTGCTAGCAGATTTGAAATGTTCAATCCTTAAGAACTGCTGCATCGTTAGGTTATGCAAAACAGGGTGCAATTTTGTAAATATGCCATCTTGTACTGATTTGACATTTGTTCTATTATCCCAGAATATGCCAAAGGGAGAGAGACCTTCAGATTTAAGCCAAACCTTAACTTGTTTGTTGAGTGCTGATAAAATGTTGACTGCTGTGTGATCTTTAAAGAAGCCAGTGCTGCTTGCTGAGGCCTGAGGTAGAGCCCCCTGTTGGGCTGATGGGAGCTCGTTCCTTGGCATCTCATGGGGACAGTTGTTTGATAGATGTAAACAAGTAAAACATCGGATATAGTGGGTTGAATTAATTTCTCTTAAATATTTGCTATGGCCTCTGTTTTCTGTGGCACTAATGGTGCTTCCCCAAATAGCATCATGTAATGTTATTTGTAAAGGCTTCAGTTTCAAGTGGGAGGGTGCATAGAGAAGTCGGTACACTGAGGCAACGTGTCCCTGAAGTACAGGGCTGTCCTTTAGACCCTGACTGTTTACTCTTTCTACGAGGTCCTGGAAGTGGTGATGCGTTGTTTGGCTCTGATGTGGATGGGCTTTGGAATTAGCCCTGCACTCAAAATCCAGTGCCAGCACTGACTAGCAGTGTGAGCTTGGGAAGTAAGCTCTCTGAGCCTCAGTTTCCTCATCTGAATAATGGGGATAATCAGACCCACCGCACAGGGTTATAGCAAGGATTAAGTGAGATACCTGTGCCTGCCGTGAAGTAAGCTTTCAAACCATGGCAGCTGCCCCCACGGTCCTCAGGAAGCAAACTGTCCTCATGGTTCCCGGATGGAACAAGGGGTAGCTTAAAAATCGTTAGACCTTCTGTCTCTCACAGTACTTCCCCGCTCTTATCAGCTCTCTCTTTTATTTCAAAAATACAAAGATTTATTTGTTGGAAGGTAACTGAGGAACCAGCATGATCCAACGAAGAGCTACAGATGGCTCTTCTTGGGGCTTGAAGGAAAAGCTCCTTGCAGAGATGCTGTGGAGTCGGCACTGCCACTGGACCAACCCTTCCCACTTTGCTTTGCCAGGCTGTTGCTGGCAGCGGGGCTCTCCGGAAGTTTTTAGCCTCAGGAGGGTGCCAACTGCACCACCATTGCATCTTTGCCCATTTATCACTCTTAGCTTCCTTTTTAGTAGTTGGTGATAGACTATTCGGCTTCTAACTTAGTCATCCATTTCCTTTTTTATTTCTGTTCCCATCAACAGGCAAGTGGGGATTATCCTATTTGGGTGGGTTAAAATAGCACAATTAAATTGTTTCTAAAAAAAAAAAAAAAAAAAAAAAAAAAAAAATTGTTTCTAACTGTTAATCATGCATTTCTCTCGTGCATTTCTTTTCCTGGCTTTGGGTGTGGGCTTTCACAGGTTAAAGTGCACCACACAGTGGACCATCAAGAGTCTTTTTTGAGAAACCAGAATGCTCGGTCTGCTAGGAAAGGAGGCAAGGTGACACAGCTGCATCTTTGGGGGGAAGAATGTTCTCAGCAGCCTGAGCACCTTAAAGCGGCGTGCACCTCGGGCTGCCTGTCTCGCACAGAGAGGTCCCTCTTGAGGATTCTCCCAGCGAGCAGGGGGATGTGGGCTTTGGCAATGGCACGCTTCTCTTGCAGTTGCAGGGGAAGCTTTTGTTTTATTTTTCTTTTGCTGCATTAAAGTATTTGTCTTTCTTTCTTTGTAGTGTAATATTGTTAATGTAAAACAATTTGCATCATGACACTTTTATCACAGTTTTCGTCTTTTTCTCAGTATGTTGCATTTCTCACCATGTCTAGTTCATCACAGCTACAGTGTGTACATCACAACATTTATCTTAGGCTCAGGGTTTTACTTGTTTATAAAAATTGTCTTCTTTCAGCCTGTATTCACTCCATTTAAGAAAAAAAAAAAAAGGCAGCCAGAAACTGTTTGGGTCCAAACTCCAGTAGTTATCACATTCCTTGCTAACTGTCCTGTGTATTTTTATGTCTCCTAACCATTGCTCAGTGTTTCGGTGTCAAGTCTCAGCTTTATGGCTCAGGGAGGTTGTAGGAGCAGCTTTTGCTGTTCAAGTTGCCAAGCAAAAGGAAGGACTGCAAGGCTTTTGGAGGTGAGGTGAGGTGAGGTGAGGTGAGGGGACACTAGTGTACATTTGAGTCAGGTCTAGGTGTGAACATGGGCCGCCTTCTGCGAGCACAGAGTCTGTGCAAGGTGGGGAGCAACCAGGTAGAGGACACAGCCGTGCCATCAGCACAGGCTGAGAGGAGCTGGCACAAAGGATCATGCAGAGGACTCGAAAGGGCACCAGGACCTGGGCTCAGATTATTAATGTTCACTGTCGGGGTTCAAGCCCCAGCCTCTCCCGTCTCTGTCTTAGAATCCTACACTGTCCTTTAGGGAGGTTGACTCTGATCCTTTTCCTCTCTGAAGGATGGAAAACTGCTCAGGCTTCTATTGCTGCTTTCGGCTCTGCCTCATGGGCACCGTCAGAAACCACGCCCCGTGAGTCTCGCTGGGCTTGCCGATCAAGGTCTCTCCCAATTAATTCAGTCTGGGCACAGGAGCCAAAGGGTACCCATTGCATCTGTGTACTCCAAATTCCAGGAGAATTAATTAATTGTTTATTTCCTGCTGCTCCATTGCTGGAAGACCAGCACACACGCAGCGTAGGAGGTAGAAAGGGCTCTGCGATCAGACTTTGTGTCCAGCTCTGTCGCTTCCCGCAGATGTGGCAGGTGCGAGTTGCCTGCTTCTGAACCCTGTCTTCTCCACAGAGAAAGCAGGGTCTCACAGAAGTGTTGTGAGGATTAAATAGAGAGTGCTACTATACATTTCTGATGCTTAGCACAGCACCTGACAGAATAAACAATAAATGTCAGCTACTATTACTAATGGCCTGGCGCACGTGCTGAGAGTGGGCAAAACGGATCTCAGTACCTTTCTGAATAAGAATATTTTATTCTACCTACCCCAGCTGTTCCCACTTGCCTCTGCAAAATTAGACAAAATATAGTGAGTAGTACAATGTAGGTGCTTAAATTTATTTCATTTATTCATTTGATTAATATTTAACACTGTATTAGATGCTAAGGATAGACTGATGAACAACAGACAAATCTTTTTTCTCATGGATTGTATTGTTCAGTGGGATATTTCACAAATAAATACTGGTGGACTAGATGAAAAAAGAATGAATGGATGGAAGAATAAATGAGTTTATGTTGGGGTGGATAGATGGATGGATGATGGATGGATGGATGGATGGATGGATAGACGGACTCATACATGGATGGATTTATCTGGGACTTCTCACCAGATAAAACACTTCTTTAAAATGAAGTAAAAATAAAAGTGTTACTTTTCATGAGTCCTAGGTGCTGATTCCTAGGGTCAGAAATGTAATATGGTCAGGACAAGTGGGAACCAGCCCAGTCAGGGGTGGGAGGGCATCTGTTCTAAGCTTTTCAGGACAACGTGACCTGGAGCGTCAGCCACTGAAACACGTTGGTTAGCTCTGTCCTAAAAGTTATAGACAGAAAGTCTTCCCCAGGAACGCTGTGTCCCAGCATTTTCACATCCACGTCCGTGATTTAACCTAAACGGGGTGGGAGGCCCACGTCTCTTGACTCTGATTTCTGTAAAGGAGTGAGAAGAGTTGTTCTCATCCCCATTTTATGGAAAACAAGGCTCAGAGCCCTGCCTGTCTCCCAGTGCACAGCTTGCTGACAGAGAACTTGAACAAGCACTCTGACTTAGCCCCATCCTGCTTCCCACCAGCCAACCAGGGCTCCCATCAAAAATGTTCAGCTGCCGGGTCCGGGTCCCGGCGGAGTCGCCAAAAAAAAATGTTCAGCTGGTGCTGGTGTTCGTTACAAAGACGTCTGTAAAATGCAGACCTTGGCTTTGGGTCACCAAGATGCTGCGGGACTGGCTAGATGGTGTTAACCCTGCAGCGAGGGCTCCAGCTCTTCCCTCCCAAGGAAGCAGACTCCAGCTCATGCCTTCCCAAAGGCACTAATACGTCTACGCGGCATTTTTTTCCTTCCTCCCAACTTTGTAGACATCCCCAAATAAAGATCAGATGACCAATTCCATGCTTTCAAAGGCTTTTTCATCGAAGACTCCACCCTCATTCTGGGAGTCCTACCTGAGGCCACAAAGCGGTCTTCAAAAGTGGACCGCCCAGTATTTGCCCCTATTACCCAGCTGATTTGGGAACAACTTTATCCAATTGCAGCATATTCCCCAATACGGAATGAAGCAGACAACAACTCACTGATTTCCAAAGGCCGTTCTTGATCTTTTTTACCCATTTCCCCTCCCATATGTTACATTTGCCTAGATTTTAAACATCTGCTCCCAAAGAGGTATACTTGCTTCTCATTCAGAGCCTAGCAATGTGGATCAAAGTTCATGTGACATATTGCAGAGTATGTTTAGTTGCAAATGCTATGTACAGGCTCTTTGAAATGTAGCATGTATGGCACCATGTGACACATGGTTGCCATGGCAATACACTTTTTGGCTGAACTACAGCATAAGCCCATGGAACATACATTACTAATATGAGACTCTGCCCTGTGCTAATGCATAGGACACAGCCAGTCTAGGATCTGGAACTCAAGGGGTTTTGCATGCAGCCTGGGCAGCAGGTACCCTCTTCCTACATGTGCAAGGGAGATGTGGCATCTTCCCTCTCCAGTCCTGTCTCCCAGGCACAGGGCATGCTATGCATTCTGCCATGCATGCAGACAGCATTTGCTTGAATATCGGTTTGCTATATTTTGTATCAAAGGGGGCCCCAGCTGAAAACATTTTATTTTGTAAACTGAAGTGAAAAATCAGTTTATGGCAGATCTTTTTTTGAATAATGACATTCTTTTTTCCCAATTCCAGAATTCAACAGTCATGAGCAGAGCTGAAAATTTTAAACAAGTTGAGTACCTCCTTATTCATGGAACAGCAGATGGTGAGTTTCAGTTAATTAGACTTTTTAGTATCACAGACAGGTTTGCAATTTCACTACTGACAAAACAAAAGCATGAGGGGCAAGACTGTTACATCTACTTCAATAAAACAGTGTTGCTTTCCACCACTCACTTGTCTTGGGCTAAATGGGATGCTGAGTCCTGGAACTTCAAACAGCCCCTTTCTTTTTATGCCTTTCCCACCCTTCCATTATCGGAAAACTGGAGCTGCTATTAGTGACTTTATGTTTCCTTTCTCTCCCTGCAGATAACGTTCATTTTCAGCAGTCAGCACAGATCTCCAAAGCCTTAGTGGAAGCTGGAGTGGATTTCCAGGCAATGGTATAGCAAAACTTTACGCAGGGGAAGGAACTTGCTAATGGGTCCTGGTTTCCCCTCTTTGGGTTGCTGTGCCCCACAGAGGTCTCAGCAGACAGAACAGGCTTAAAAGGGGTTTTATGCTTCCAATGAGAAGTTGGAGAAGTGCTATCCCTGAGCCACAGGCAGAGTCACGTTGAATGATATTAGAGAGTCGGGAGCTGAGAAGCACAGTATTGCAAATCCTGTGAGTGTCCAACACTGCTCTCCTACTCACGTGGTGGTTCAGTCAACCTATTTTGATTCTGAAGTAATCACTCAGTAAATGTGTGGCAGAGTAACTGTGATGTGAAGCCAGCGTGATAACAGCCCAATTCAAATATGAAAATCCATTTCTGTCTAGTATATATTACTGGCCACTCTAACAACAGTGGGATATTAATAATCAGCACACTTCAGGTTTTGCAATTGCCCTGTTTTCTTTTGTTGACCAGCCACAGGCAATAAGCAATTAGACTGTTTTGTGAAGTCAGAAACGGCTAGAGCAGCTGTTGCCTAGACAGAAGGAGGTTTCTAGGTATTGAGTGGAGTCATTTTCTGCACTAGACATTTTCTGATTAAGACGAAAAACTATACACACACATACATGTGTGTGTATGCGTATATGTAGGTGTGTTGCACTAAATGTTTTTGTGTAAAATGCTGTCTTGTCTGTATTAGTTAGAACAGCCTGCTTTTCCTCTCTCTCTTCAAACATACACACAGCTCTGTGCTCAGTTCAGATGATGCCCAGTCACTTAACACCCCAAACACCTGCCGAACATCCTTAGGGTCAGATTCACAGATTAGGTTGTGGTCTCTTTTTTCACTCTTCAGAGAAAAGGAATACTTTAATTAAGCAATTTTTAAAAGTTAATTTATGCCTCCATAATATATGTTTGCCTGGCAATGACGTTCCAGTTGCTTAATGCCGAAGGAGTTGACGCAGTTTTGCCTCAGGGCATCACCTCTTTCCACATGAATGTTGCACATATAGATCCAAAGACACTTCTGGGGAAAAATCTCAAGTGTTTGAAAATAATACATTTGGCTTTTGACTTCACTAATGTTAAACATTTATATGGAATACTAAAATAGATTTTTCTAGTTCCTTACTGACACATATTAGGGAAAATTGCCTTTTAAAAACTTATTTATTTATTTTCTTATTCATTGATTTTAGAAGGGAGAAGGAGAGAAAAAAATCAATTAATTGTTCTACTTATTTATGCATTCGCTGGTTCATTCCTCTACCTGCCCTGACGGGATCAAACTTGCAACCTTGGTGTATTGGGACAATGCTGTAACCACCTGAGCCACCTGGCCAGGGCCAAAACTAACTTACTTACTTATTTATTATTTATTTATTTATAGATTTTATTTATTTATTTTTAGAGAGGTGAAAAGGGAAGGAGAAAAAGAGGGAGAGAAACATCAGTGTGAGAGAAGAACATCATTGGTTGCCTCTTGAATATGACCAAACCAGAAACTGTACCCACAACCCAAGCATATGCCCAGACCCAGAATTGAATTAGTGAACTTTTGCTTTGGGAGACTACGTCCAACCACCTGAGCCACACCAGTCAGGGCCAAAACTCATTTATTGGAATACAGTTTATCTTACTACAGTGCAGAAGAAACTCGACACTTGATGTTCATTAATTAAAACTAGTGAGCTTAATAGGGGAAGCATCTCTCCTGTGCTTGACATGGTTTTAAGTGTCTGATTCAAATTTGAAAATGGAATGGATATTTTTGTTAGAATATACAGATCCTTAGAGCACTGTGCAGGAAAGCCAAATTCACAGTGAGTTCTCTCAGCACCTTCTTCTGCAGGACAGAACGATATGCCCTAGAAAAGCTCGGGGGGGTGGGGGGTGGGATGAGACGCCCTCTTGGATTATGTTACAGTGCACACACTGATTCAGGAATTGAAACATCCTGTTTCATTCTGTGCATGCTCCTTTGAATTGATTGGGGAAAAAAGACAACTGACTTTCTAATTCTGACCTTTCTCCTTCTCTCCAGTGGTATACCGATGAAGACCACGGAATTGCCACCAACGCCGCACACCAGCACATATATACCCACATGACCCACTTCATAAAGCAATGCTTCTCTTTACCTTAGTGCCTCTAATAGAGCAGCATGCCATTTAAAGTTCATTCAAAGCCACTTTGTTCTCGTTATCTTAAAACCACAGTGTCAAGATGATCTTTAAAAAAGATACTCAAATCAAGAAATTTAACATTAACTTTGTCCTCAAATTTCATATCTAGAACCCTAAGCGGGGACTATTGTCTTTGCAACAGATTATGACCTTACAAAAATTTGAATTACTCAGTCTGGTTTTGTTTACTATTTAAAATCATTTCCACATCAGAAACGCCTGTGAATTGTTTTTATGAGAGCTTTGCATAGGTTTCCTGGCAGCATTTTATTTTTTTCTAATGGACTAGCCCAAATCTTGTTCTCTTTTTTGAAGAAATGGCAAGATGTAGGTAGTGATATCATTGAAGAGGGGGTAAGCAGAGGCCGGTAGGGAGAGAAGCCTGCAGGGCATGGCTGGGGAGCCCGGTCCAAGCGTGCTGACCTGACCAGGCTGCTGTCAGCTCCTCTCAGACATGAGCTGTTCACAGCCAGAATGGCGGCTTTCTGAGAAAGACTATTCAAACTGTCTCAGGAAATCATATATGCAAAGCTCTGACTTCTGAGTAAAACCACAGCAGCTGAACAGACTCCAAAGAAATGAGAGGAAACCGCCATCCATGCAGGCCCCCAGGTGCCGATAATGGCTATAGGTGCTACAAAAACACAGCAGGGGTGATGGCACAGCATTTTAATCATACTTTAAAAAACGCCGATGTTTCCTCCTGAAAGAGGCAGCTTGGAGAAAGGATGTGAACACCAGCTTGCCCTGTTAAAAGATGAAAATATTTGTATCATAAATCCTAACTTGAAGGAGTCCTTGCATCCATTTTCTTATTTCTTTGCGCATCTTAATTAAAAGAATATTTTTATGCCCTGGCTGGTGTGGCTCAATGGATTGAGCATCGGCCTGCAAACCAAAGGGTCACCAGTTCGATTCCCAGTCAGGGCACATGGCTGGGTTGCAGGCCAGGTCCCCAGTAGGGGGCGAATGAGAAGCAACCACACATTGATGTTTCCCTCTCTCCCTCCCCCTCTCTAAAAATAAATAAATAAAATCTTTTTAAAAAAAGAGTATTTTTACTTCCTTGGACTTGTTTTTAAAAATTAAAAATAAACTATAAAGTTCTGTATTACTGTTCCCATTCTACATACTGTAGAACTGCTCCTGGTCATTTAATAAACGAGCCTTCATTTTTTCAGAGGTAATGAGTTTTGTGTCTTGAATCAGACCTAAGTCACTTTGGCATATGAACATATTTGTCCAGAAAGGCTCTTTTATTTTGCTTGTTATCCCAAATAGCCTTGAAAACATGGTGAGTTCAGTTCTTATCAAAAATAGATACATAGCAGTGCAGGGAAGGGTTTCCAGGGAACACTATAAAGGACACATGGACATAACCAAGGGGGACGGTGGAAGCAAGGGAGGGTGGTGGGATTGGCTGGGGTGAGGGGGGAGTGGTGGGGGGAAAATGCAGACTAACTGTAAATGAACAACAGTAAAGTAACTAAAAAAAATAGATACATAGAAATGTGTTAAATTAAGCAGTTCATAGGATTTTTATCCAATTCATATATAATTTCTGTTACCATATGTTTATATGTATAGCTTTTGAAAAGAATCAACTTAAAATAGTTTTGGTTATTTATATAGTAATTCATAATTTTATTCCAGGTAACTATGA
This sequence comes from Macrotus californicus, assembly GCA_007922815.1. Lineage (NCBI taxonomy): Eukaryota > Metazoa > Chordata > Mammalia > Chiroptera > Phyllostomidae > Macrotus > Macrotus californicus. Next base: position 6,154 of record VMDR010012370.1, on the reverse strand, counting down.
TGAGGCTCATATTGTAAGAGCAAATATCAATATCAATGATATCATCTCGGTAGCTCTGATGGCTCAGTAGAATTACAGAGAGTCAGGTCAGTCACTAAGGCTTTGGCTACTTCTGGATCATACAACTGTATTGCTGAAAGCATGCATTTCAGAGGCTGACTGTAGCCTAGCAAAGTAATGCCTAGACAACTAAGGAAACATGGCGCTTTGCTCAATTACTTGCAAAATGTCCTCGTTTAAAAAAAATTGATTTTATAAACTTAAACTTAGCTTCAGACCATTTGCTGGAAAAAAGTTATTTCAGACAGAGTGAGCGATAGTATAAATATCTTAAAATGGAAGAAATGGGAAAAATCTGTTAATTCAATATTAAACTGATGAGTCATGCATAAGAATGGACAGAGGATTGTGAAATCATAGCTTCAACTGTATTTCCAGAGCATGCCATTGAGTAGCTTCACTTCAAGTCTCAAATCCCACTCATCCACTGGAATTATAAACTGACATTCAAACCTGTAGGTCTCTTGTTACAATTTTATTTCTTGGTAGAATTCAATCATAGTGAGTAGTCGTACCAATTTTTGCAGAGTTCTATATCCAGAACAGTAGTCATAGAGCATATGTTCACATCATAAAGCAAATTAAATAGAAATTCTTTTATCTTAACTGAAATCATACATTGTACAATATCAAATATTAATAAGACCATTGTACAATATCTGATAATGTACAATGTCTTACTTGGTATTATTATACAAGTCATGTACAATATCAAAACTAAGAATCATTGTTCTTTTAGTGTCTAAACATGCTAAATATTTTCTCTGGGGACCAGAGGTAATAAAATAATCCCAGCATACATTTTTTAGGTAGTTAAGATTATAAGTGGTAATAATGTGACTGAAGTTAAAGTAGATTTCACTTGACCTTCCTGGGAGAAGCTAGTTACTCTCCAATCAGAGTTTTAAATTAGCATTTTGGAAGAGGAAGTTAAAGAAATTGACAAGTTAGAGGTAAACTTAGTCTGTGGGCAAGTTTGAAACACCCAGGAACTAATGATACCGTAAGATGTGCGGACTTGCCCGCCGTAGACAGCTTCCACAGGCGCAGGGATGCTCGAATTCCTTTCAGAAGCAACCTGTTGGAGAGCACCGGCACCCAGGAGCGCATACACCAAAGGAAGGGAGAACGCTTCACCTCTCTTCTATGGATACAGAGTTTGCTCTCTAAGTTTTGAACAAGCTTAACGAAAAAATCACTTTAAAAATTATTTTTTAACATATTTTGTTGGAACCTTGCTAAAATGATTACATACCTCCAAGCTTTCTAAAATAGCGGGCATAGAATATAACTCAGTGTATCCTCAATGACTCAAGGTCATCACCATAAAGATCAATGAACACATCAGGATGAATGTTATTCTAGGTGTTTCCTTTCTTATTCACAGGTGGTCACTGAAGCTACCAGCTCCACCACTTGACATTTGCTGATTTTGCTATAAGTTGATATGAGAATTCCAATTTATAAGTCTACTAGATTTTTCTACTATTTAAAATTGAATAATCTCTAAATGTAAAACATACCAAAACACAGGAATACCTTTTTCCAGAGTACAAAGTGAGAGAATTTTTCTCTACCAAATTGTGACAGTCATTTTAGCAGTGTCTGAGAACCTTTTTAAATACAGCCTGAATTACCTGGAGTGTGTACTCAAGATTTCTGAGGGACACAAATGTTCAAGAATGGGAGATGAACACATTAATAAAGCATAATGTCATTACATATAAGAAAAGCTCAGAGGATGGTATTAGTAAGACCAATGCCATGCTCAGTAGAAACTTATCATCTTTCTGCATGTCACCTTTACATGATAATATTAGTATTTAAACCCAAGAATTTGAATTAATAAAAAGATAATTTTCTTGCAGTTAAATTGAGAAGAAAATATTTTCTCATATTATAGACTTTAAACTTCAACACTCAATCAAAGTTCTTATTCTACATAATCTTTCATGTGAACAATCATCCCAAATTTGTGAGGTATTTAAAACACATGTATAGTGAGAAGTGTGACTCATCAAACAGCCAAAACGCTAACTATTCCATTAAGTTTCTCCTACCCAAAGTCATGGTACTTGTGACTCATAAGCAAGGGAATAAAAAGGATTTTATTGAGTAGGTTTGTTTTCCAATGTTAATCACAGCTATATGAGTGACAAAGAAAATGTAATATAACTGAGGAGAAATATTACACATCTTAACCCAAGTCTGGTTGCATGAGCTAGAATTGAGTGCCCTGTTAAATAAGGAAAAATTCTACATCTTGCCTCCTGCAGGAGACACAGGGTACAGCAGCTGAGGTTACGTGGACATGGGTTAGCATCTCAGAGCCTCCACTTTCAGTGAGAAACAACCATTACTTAGCCTCTTTGAACCCCAGTTTCTGAATTTGAAGTGTGTGTATACATACACACCATATTTTGCCACGTATAATGCTCATCTTTTTGCCCAAATTTTTTAGGGAAAAATAAGGATGTGCATTATACATGAGTATAAAGATTACATACCATGGGTATAATAATGGGTATAGTAATCCTGTATATAATGAGCACAAAAACATGGGCATGCATTATACATGGCAAAATATGGTATAGTCTGTTCAGAAGGTATCCAGCCATGTAACATGAAAAATAAGAGACATTTATTGAAGAAGATATAAGAAACATTGTACATAGGACCAGTGACACTTTAGTCCCCTTCAAAGTAGGCACCTTGGGACCTCACACAGTTCTCCTAATCACCATCAGCTGTCCCATTGTATTTTCCTGAATCTCATCGATGGTCTGAAATCTCTATTCTTTCAAAGGTGATTTCAGTTTTGGGAAAAGCCAGAAGTCATCAGGCGCCAAGTCCGGGCTGTATGGGGACTGAGTCACCTGGGTGGTTTGATGTTTCACCAAAAAACTCTTCAAGAGACATGATACCTTACTGGGCACATTGTCGTGATGAAGCTGCCAATCACCAGTTGCCCATAGCTGTGGCCTTCTGAGTCATCCAAATAGTTTTCACACAGAAATGTTCAAGCTTAATGCAGAATTTGATGCACTCAGTTATTTTGAATGTGAGGGTCACACAGTACACATGCTCACTCAGTGCACCTAGTGCCCCCACTGACTAGTACAGTGAAGTCATCATTGTTCACACATGCGCATTCCAGTCCACTCTCCTTGGCTGCCAAGTTACATAGATGTTGCACAAACCATTCTCATTATATTAACAGTGGCTGGACTTTATCTGGACAGACCCTGTTGTATATATAATATTTGTACTGTGTCTGGCATTGTATCTTATGCCTGGCACCTTCCTTTCCCCTTTCCCCTCCCCCCAGTCAAAACTATTGAGCTTTTTCTCCCAGTTTGATGACTCCATAGATTGCACAGGTTTTCACTTGAGGCTTCGACGTCCGCAGGTGCTGGACACGCCTTCAAAAAGAAGCAGTTCTTTTTGTTCCAATACTAACATGTAAGTGAGAATCCATTTTGGATCTTTAATCCTTCTTAATAAACTGATCTTCTGACACATTGGACTTATAACTCCATCGACAGCCTTTGCTGGGTGGATACGAACACAGAACTAGGTTCTGGAGAGTTACAAAGGAGGGAAAAAATGCTATTCCTACTTTCAGGGAGCTATAAACAAATGACAGAAGTCAGTCACATGGCAGACACCCATGAGTACACCATGCTCGATGGCAAGACGAAACAGATACTAAGCTAAGTCTGTGGTACAAGTGGATGCAATGAAGAGAATAAAAGGATGGGCAGAGGGCAGGTGGATTTGGACCCAGACGAGCCAGACATCAGCTGAACTTTGTACTGAATATAGATTCCTTTCATAGTCTTGGGATTGCTGCTGATATCATGTTTTTCAGAACATTTTTGTTTTCAAATAAAACCCAAGACATTTTATACACAGGAGTTCTCTACATGAAAGGATTTATAATAAAGCTACTCTATCTGGAGGGACTAATTAAGGACCCAAGGGGTTTTGTTTAAGCCTCTGAAAGCCACCCCGGGAGCAGTATCCCCGAGGAAGCGGTTCTGCTCTCTCTCCATGGTAATCTCTATGGTGCCGCCAGACTAAACTTCCCAAACCCCTGCCTCCCCATTGCTCAAAGCTCTTAATGGATAAAACTCAATATCCTAATATAGAATTCAACATGATTTATAATGTTTTCAGCTCGTGCTCTTACCTTTTCTTACAGTTGTCCACTGCCCTTCTAACCCTCCACCATACTGGGCTGTTTGTTGGCTTCCAAATATGCCATACACTAAATATGTCAGGCTCCAGTTATAACACGTACTTTAATTCTTTGTTTCATTTTTATTTCAATACTGACATGTGATGGGGAATCTTTGCAGTTCTTGGAGTAGGTTTCCTGCCCCATTTCCATCCTAATTCATATGCTACCTCATATAACATTTTCTTCAAATTCTGCCTTACTCAAAGTTCCTCCTTGAATTATTCACTGCTTTAATCATAACACTGACTTAGCTATGTTGTCTGTCCTTCCCTTAAAAGCAAGCATTGCAGTGCCATTTTCAAAGTTCCAGCACAAAGGATAGGGGCCAATGAGTCACTAAAAACTGAAGTGGAGTTACAGTTATATCAGGGGACTACAGCTTTCTAAGGAAAATACCCAAAGAGATCTCTAAAATGAAGTATTACCAGTAACCTGGAATGTTGGGCTTCTTCTAAAATGAAGTATTACCAGTAACCTGGAATGTTGGGCTTCTTCAAGGGGGCTGATTACAAGTAGCCTTTCAAAGTAGGTATTTAGAGAATCATCACATTATCCAAATTACATTCATAAAATTTTCAAGTGGTTGTCATCTCATTTCATTCTATTGTGTGAATATATGAGATAGATATTTTGGAAAATATGGAGAGAAATCTTACAATTATAATAAAATGGTCAAGTGCCCAGGAGCGAATAGGTTAAACAGAAAGAGAAGTAGGTCAATGCAGATAACAAGCTCACAACTATCAACAAGTGAACCTAAAAACAAAAACAAAAACAAACTAAGCAAACAAGTAGAACAGGAACAGAATCACAGAAATGAACAACACATGGAGGATTATCAGCAGGGAGGGGTCAGGGGAGAATGGGGGAAAAGATACAGGGAATATGAAGCATAATTGGTAGGTACAAAATAGACAGGGGGAGGTTAAGAATAGTGTAGGAAATGGAGAAGCCAAAGAACTTATATGTATGACCCATGGACATGAACTAAGGGGGGAATGCTGGTGGGATGGGGGGTGCAGGGCAGAGGGGAATAAAGGGGAGAAAAAAATGGGAGAACTGTAATAGCATAATCAATAAAATATATTTTAAACAAAATGGGCCACACTTTTAAGAGCCAAGAAAAATTCTCTAAGATCTAGAGATCATGTTGAAATACAAGTTGCTTGTGGCTTGTCAGTGGAAAGTTTCTATCAGGCTATGTATGAAGTTAAACTACACTAAGGAGATACTCAGATTACATCTAGGAAAAAGCTTCCCAATATCAAAAGCTGTGAAATGGTAGCAATTACAAAGTAAGCTCGGGAGTCAAGAGAAAAATATTAACCCGAATGTTCTGAACGCAATTATCTCCCCAACAGACAGCCAGATGGCTACCAGAGAATAAGGGTCAGCTGACCTACTGTAATAAACAGGGAGGAGACAAATTTTGGGAAATGCTTCTGCCATGGTGGGTAAAAACAGAAGTTTAAGAAGTTTCAATAATGAGAAACCCTACTAATGACATTGAAAGCTCTTACAAGTCATGGTGAGCACTGCCACGTGACCAAGTTACTGCTCGATGGGAAAATGAGGACATGCATTCTAACACAGCTCTCAAAATATTCTGCTCGTAAAGTTCAAACGGTATGCATACTCTTGAAATGTCTACTTTACCAAGTTTCCTATACATCAAGGGTGTCTAAATTCAAATATTATGTTCAAACAATCAAAATGTTCTACATTGATTTGCTGATTAACTCTACAGGGTAGAAAAGACAAAACACTCGGGTCACAATTTAAAATGTGCAAGAAAATTAGTTAGGATAAATATTTATTTCCACATAACATTTCTTATTGTGAAAAACACAA
>VMDR010012369.1:0-26717 GCA_007922815.1 Macrotus californicus | reverse complement strand
TGGACTGACTAGACTAAAAATGGCTTTAAAAATGGCATAAGCTCAATTGAGTAAGGTGTGTGGGAATGAATTTCATGCTCAGTAAATACTTTGTAGAAGCAGCAATGTACAAGAGTGTTTGAGGTCCATGGGGGAAGCAGCTTGGTTTATGCAGAAGATTAGAGCTCAGGAACAGCATGAGGTAAGGTTGCAAAGGTAAGAGAGATAAGCCAAAGACATTATGAAAAGCCTTGAATTGTCAGCATATTTTCAACATGTAAGATGTGCAAGAGCACATGGGCTAGTTTTGAGTTGGTCAAATGTATTGGGTTTAATTACTACTGCAGTAATTCAGATGTGCAGAGATAAGGTGTTGGATCTATATAACAGTTGTGGAAATAAAAATGAGGATGAAAACCCAAGATGTTTGAAAAAGCAATTTAAAGTAGCATCTAATATCACAACAGCATGTAATGTCTGATTTAATGTGTATAAGTTGAGGACAAGGACAGATTAAGCATGACTGACATTTTGAGTGTGGGAAGTAGCATTTGTTACAGAAACAGAAACACAGAAATAAAGAAACCGTTACAGGAGAATTTATCTGCTACAAGAGTAAGTGGAGGTTGCGATGATGCCAGGTATGAAGGTAAGACTATCCAGTTGTCATTTAAAGCTCAAGGAAGAACACTTGAGAATTGAAATGGCAATGATGGTTGGGTTCTCCAAAGAAGAGTACACAAAGAGAAAAGAGCCAAGGGCAATGGCTTGACCTTAGAGAGCACCTACAGCTGGGAGACAGGAGGTGACTCCAAGTAGCCCTGCACTCTGTACCTTTGAGCCTGCATCTCTGCCTAGGTAACTTGCTTTATCTTCTCCTGATGAGCAGCTCAAACACTCCCAATTAGATTTCTTTCCAATGCTACCACCTCTGTGAGTTTCCCTAGAAGAAAACTGAGAGTTGAAATTCTATAACTGATTCCCATACCAACAGGACTATTTTCTCCAGCCAAGGAGTAATGGAGGGTATAATAAGGCACAGCGCAAAGAGCATGGAAAGAAGCCTGGGAGGGATGGGTTCAAATCAACTCAATCACAAGCTAAGTGGACATTCTTGGAAAGGTTATTTCAGCTTTATGAGTCTCAGTTTTCACAGCTATAAAAATTGGTTTATCTTTACTTTGCAAGGCTGAACAAATTAAATAACATATTGTGTGTAACAGCACAGAGCACATGGAAGGAACTGGATAAATATTTGTTCTTTTCGTGTGTGTGTGTGTGTGTGTGTGTGTGTGTGTGTGTATTGGGGGGAATTGGGAAGGATGCCAGAGAAATGGTGGCCAAATGACTCAGGAAATGCAGAGGACTTATTTTAGCCAAGAAGCTAGGGAAAAGGATATGATCTTCCCATTGTTTATTTCTTTCTCAAGAATTTCATCTCTGTCAAGGGAATGGAGCTTTAGGGAAGAAAAAGAATTGTTAACTCTAGGAATCATGCCTCAGGCAAACTTTTCCTCATATGAAATGTTGTGTTCTGAAACAGAGATGACTTGCATGCCCCAGACATGATGCAGCTAGGCCACTCCTAAGCAGAGCTAATAATACAAATAAGAGGAACATTACTGGAGACATAGCATTTTGAAAAAATAAAAAGCTTAGTTTATCCCACCAATCAATTTATATCAATTAATCAAAAATATTTTAATCAAATTCAAATAGTAACAAATGAGACCACTAACATCACATGCAAATTAAAATTCACTGTAATCACAGCATTCAAAAATATCAATTCATTTTACAAAGGGAGTGTTTTAGATGCAATTCATCAAAATCATCCAGACATAGTCTCTTATAGCCCCGCAAATATATTTCAGTTATTGTAGAGCCAAATGATTTAATTAATCATTTCAAAGCATATCTCTTTCCCAAAATTGAACACCTGAAACATATCATTCATAACAACACAACCTACCAGATCTAAATCTTCTTAGCCTTTACTTTCCACATGCTCAGAGAGAGATAGGACTATGTGTTATCAGGCAGTGGTAGGGCAAGAGAGGAAAAGTTGACTTATTATCTTGGACAATGAACTACTATCGAGTGTTTAGTCACCATCAGGAGAGAAGCAAGGTCTTGACAGAAGACTAGAGAAGTGAGTTATTGCTGGTCACTCACTTAAAATATATTTATTAGAGAACTTGTTAAAACAGATTCTGTGTTAGTTGCTGGTGATGAAAACACAGAAGGCAATGTCTACAAGAAACTGAAAGTTTAGCAGGGAGAAAAACACTTAAACCAGCAAGATAACACAACTTGAGGATTTCTACATGAGGAGATCCAGAAAGTTGAATGGAAATGCAATTTATAAAAGAAGGATAATATCTCTGTTAGGAATTGAAGGGTAAGAAGGTGTTTTCTAGGTAAAAAGAGGGTAAGCAAAGGCAGGTAGTAGTAGAGGCAGAAAGAATAGAATTTACACAGGCAAGAGCACACCAAACAAAGAAGTGTGTTTAGGGAACTGTAGTATATGCCATTTGGTACTGTTGGGATGCCTGATGTGTTTGGAGGAGCCCCTCTGGTGGGGACATTAGGGGATTGGTGGAACAGATTGGTGGCTGAACCTCAGGTTGAGAAAGTCAAGTCTTCCAGGGACAGGTCTTTAAGAGCTTTGTGAGACATGTCAAACATTTTAAATATTTATACGGTAAGGTATATATACCTACTGATTGGAAGGTTGAGTGAGGGGATCCGATTTGCATGTAGGAAGATCACTCTGGCAGCTGTTGGCACAGGGTGATGCACCGATAATGGAGATTTAGAAGGAAGTTATGTTAGGAGTTCAGACATTAGATCCCAGGGCCCTGATCAATGTCGGTATCAACAAGAACACAAAAGTTAACATACAACAAGTAGAGAAAATGGTTGGTTGGATATGAAGTGTCAAGGAAAGTGGAGAACCAAGAATGACATGAGAGTAGGCAACTAGGTTGAAGGTGTAGCTTTTATCCAGAGAAGAAATGTAAGAGGAAGAACCATCAGTGATAATGTCTAGAGAAGTGATGGTGAAATAATTAATTTATTCATCAAAATAATATTTTCCTCTAGTGATCTGTCTTACATGTTAAAATTATCCAGGATGTGAAACACACTGAATTCTAAAAGTGGCAAGAAGTAGGTATTTAAGAAATATCTGGTGAATTTCCACTGTACCTGACCACTTTTAAAAGACACCTTCCACCATCTCACATGTTTAAAATCACAACATAGAAATAGTCTTCATTTGGAAAGAGGAAATAAAAATAAATCATAAAACTCAGAGTGGATAAAAGTGAAAGCAAGGACTTTTCTGAATCTGCCTTTAGGGAACACAGCCCATTGCTCCTACCGGTTCAGTTCAAGTCAGCGCTATCTGCATCACACAGACACCAAAATGTCTTTCTTGTGTATCCGCACTTTGTTGACCAAAGCAGATTGGCTTTGTGCTTTAGATGGCTTATAACTCAGTGAAGCACTCTAGATAGTGGCTTTAAGTCTCACAGAAAGAGAAAGTGGTAAGGGGAAAGGTTAACAAAAGGAAATGGGGCAATGGATAAACATTTAGTTTGTTGAGGGGTTTAAACAGGAGGATATCTAACCTAAATCAAACTACAGCAGTGATGACACTTTCTCAAATGTCTTTCTCAATCCTGACCTTTCGCTGATTCCTTCATACTCTTGACTACCCTTTCAAGTAAGACTTAGTGTTTGTAATTTCTAGCAGTTGAGGCCATGGCCTCTAGAGCTACACTGTTTGGATTCAAATTCAAGGTCTAACCCTTTCCTGCTATCTTTCCTTGGGCAGTTTGCTCAACCTCGACATGTCAATTCTCTCATTTATAAAATGGGGATACCTACCGCCGGGGCTGTCTTAAGGATACAATGAATGTCTATGAGGCACGGACAGCAGTGCCCACCACATCAGAAACACTGATAAAAGCTATCATCATCACATCATCATTGTGATCACCCTCTTTCCGCATGATGCACACTCCACCTTCTCTTCTGTAGGTTCTTCCTGTTTCAACTTTTGACCAGAGTGCCTAAAAACTTGATTTTACATCTAGCACTGACTGCCTGTCTCACCTAAGTGTCCTTTCTCACCCACCTCCCACAAGCAGACTGCAACTTTGTCTTACTTGCATTGAACACTCAGGTAAAAATGCTGCAGAGTCTGACTCATTCATTTTCATTGAAGTAAAAGGCTCTCTGCCCCCTCACCATGCTTTCTTCCTCTCCGGAAATGGTGTGACTAAATGTATGGCAGGGCAGACTGGCTTCTCATTCAGAAGATCAAGCTTTAGAGAAAGCCTTAAATTTAGTGAATTTTAGGCCTAAACTTCTTAGCTGCAACAGTTGAGTTGAAACCTTAGTTTAACCACTCACCACTTTGGGCAAGAGTATTTGTCTCTCTAACCTTTAGTGTCCTTATCAGTATACTGGGCATAACAAACCTTCTGAGTGTCATTGTAAGAAATGAATTGGATTAAATAAATAGTATACATTGGAGATCTTAATAGTAGTTGGTTTGATTCCTGAAGAATAAACACTAGAAGCATGACCTGTCAAATTTGAAAGGCATTCCTGGTGGCAAACGTGAGTCGTAGGAGAATATTCCATCAAGACTCCTCTGTGGTGTGTGAAACTAATACGTATCTTTTAAAAATATAACCTCAATGTTCTAGGAAATAGTGTTGATTTTTTTCTAGTTTTTCTATGTCGCCCTATTTTTATAGATACGGAAAGGTGATATCAGCAATGAGAAAACCAACAAGTTTGTATTAGGGATCTTCTTCAGTTGGTACACCTGGGAATCAGTGCGTGTACTGTTAGCATTGCTTCTGCAAAAGTTTGCCTCCAGCTGCTTGCAATAAGCGCTCTGTGCAGCCCATAGTGGTGGCCCTCTAACATAGCTACACAAGCTGAGTGCATCTTGAGCAGAAAGGCTCTCTTCCACTGCAGCCGCCCAGAGAACCCAGTCTGCCACCTAGTGGCCAGGAGAGGAACCTAGTCCCCTGACTGCTGGGGTTGGGGATGAGGGTTGTGAGGGCAAGGAAAGGAGAAAGGAGGGGAGACTCTGTGAACAGTTGACACATAGAGCCTGGTTGTTCACAAACACCGCTAAGGACAGTGAGAAATGCCCAGGAGTGTAAAGGCTGTCTGCCCCTTTCAGCCCGCAACTTGCTCTCTGTCTGGCACCATTCTCCCAGGAGATGCAGTCACAAAGCAGTGTCTGCACAGTGAATACAATTAAATGAAAGCCTCTGGAAATGTCCAAGGGAAAATTAGATAACATGCGCCTTGATGCAGGGATTTGGAATTTGAAGGTGAAAAAGACAAGCGGGACAGCAGAAGTCTGCATCTGCTCAGCTCCAGTTCAGAACATTAACATTCTGCTAATGTGTCTTTGTAAGTTCTCACTGAAGTCAATTTGCTCAGTTTTTCTTAAGTATCGTCAGACATTTCAAACACCCCTTGGATTAAAATGAGTCCTAAAGTTAGAATGCTGTTGTGAGTGGATGTCAAAATCAATTTCTTTTCTTGTATTTTTATTAGTTAACCAATGAAAGGGAAAAGTGCTTACTACTCCATTTAGGCTAGAACATTTGGTTCTCATTTTGCCGTTTTGGCAGGCACTAGCTCTCTGTGAGTGGAAGAGGAAAGCCCACTTTCTCCCTGATCCATTCTTCAGCAATGGGCTGCTCACTTGGCTGTGCCCGGTGGCTGGAAAGCCTCTGAGAGAGGTGTCCACTGTTCATCTCTGAACTCAAGTTCCCTCTCTTCCTTCAGATGCTCAGCTGTGCCTTTTTTTTTTTTTTTTTGCAATGTCATAATGTATCTGCCTGGGTCAGAGCACACGTCATACTGTCTGGTATGCTGGACTCTCACCAGAAGGCCTTGCTCTTCTCAGCTTCTGACCACAACCCTGATGGGATCCAGACTAAAGTGGACAGGACATAGCATAGGGGATACTTAAGATGGATGGTGTAGGTCAGCGGCACCTTGACATACTTTGCAGAGAATAACTAGCAGGGCACACTTGGGCTCTATCTCCTTTTTACCTCCTGTACTACTGCAAGAGCGGTTACTGAGCTCCTGCCCAGAGGGGTCACAGAGATGAAAAAGAAAATGTTTCTGCCCTCTGTGATCTCTGGTAGCGTGTGGGTATGTGCTCACGCACGTGTGTGTATGTGTTACCTGTGACCAGAATAAAAACCTTGAAGAATGTCATGAACTTCACAGGAGTTTTGTGTTGGAGAAGACCAACACCTCCTCTCCCTCAGCCTGAGTCAAATGGCCTATGTCTTTCAGGGAGTGTTGTGGCCAGGCTAGGACTATTTATTTGGGCTCCAGATAGGTTGGAGAGCATCATTCTATAAAAGGCTAAGATGTGAAACATACACTACGGTGTCTCTCACAGGACTGGGGCTTGCTTTACAAATGCTGATTGTAATTATTATTATCTTCCCTGAGAGCTTCATGAGGTTTGCCAGGCATTTCTATTCAGTCATTATTTGTTTTGAAAGAACAAGGTCAGTGACAGATCTATGTTTGTTTACCAAGTCATACTCTCTCTCTTTTCCTCCAACTAAGAAAGCCACATGAATAACAAATAATAGAAAACAACATTACTGGTTTGTGTTTTTGGCTATGCCATTTGAACTCCGCGCAGGGAGAGCCACGCTCTCTGGGAGCTCCGGCCGCGGGAGCGTGCTGTGGCGGTGTCGGAGAGCAGGGCCCGGCGGCAAGCTTGTGCACATGAGGGAGGTAGTGATGAGCTCCATCAATTGCTGCCTTTTTTTTTTTTTTGGCTTAACATAAGTGAACAATATGAGCACATACTTCCCTCAACAAAGAGACCTTCGTATTACGTTATAAAATGTACCGCAGTGATTTGTTACTTAGTTTCTGAACTTTAGCTAAAGTGGATCCATATGTTCTGGGCCAGGTTAAAATCAATCTTTCTTAAATGAAGGAATATAAACGCCTGCCAAAACCGAAAGGGAAGTGAGAAAAATGGCTAACAATTACTGATCACCTTTAAACTCTGGGGAAAGACTTATTTCTAAAAAAGCCCTCTAACAAAAACTTCTTAACCTCCCACCTGAAAGTATAATGGAAATTTCGAGGGCAGTGGGCCTGCAAGATATTCAGGCCAGACTCCCAAAGTGGAATATTTCCATTTCCATAGCTCTCCTGAAGAATGATGTCATGGATCCTGTCCCTGCTCTGTCACCAGAGCTGTGTTGTGGGTGGACGTGAACCGAGAGGACTCCATGACTGGAATGACAGGTGCTCCCACTTCATGAACCTGGACTGTGGGACAATCTCTGTGTTATGCTCACCGTGACCCTGTGAACATAAGGGTGTGATGAATATTACTGTCCCCACTTTCCAGGCGCTCTGAGAGCTCAGCGTTTTGTTCGGGGATTCAGCTTCGAAGTGGCGGAGCTGGGATTGGAATCCACATCTTTGCTGGCAAGGCTCACGCTACTTCTGACAGCCCATGACATGAGAGGTACTGATAGGCTACCTTGTCCTATCAGTCACCTTGACTGATCTGCCTCTACCCCCCAAAAACGAAAAAGTCATCTGTAGGGTCATTTCTCTGAGAGTAAAAATCAGAAACAGAATATGAATATTTTATGTGGTACAAATATATTCACACTGACCTTGTTTATGAACAACAGCGACAAAATGGGACCCATGGTTGAGAAAATCGATCCATCAGAAGGGCAATGTTAGAATGAAAAAGAGCTTTGACGCATACAGATTTGGGTTTGAATCCCAAATTTTGGCTTTTACTACTTACTAAATATGCACCAAATACAGGGCTTTATTACATGTCTCAGTTATTATTTTTCTTACCTGTGGATGGAAGTACTGTTTCTCATTATAAAATATTGTGTGAAGATCCAATGATCTATATACATACATACATATACACATATATATACATATACATATATATACATATATACATATACATATATATACATATATATATATATTTAGTGCATTTCCTCTAATAAAGTAATTGCCTAATAAGTATTTATGGCATAATGGATGAAGCAAGTTATATATACTAATTATAATATCAAATACAAATTAATTTATCTATTCTCTAGCCCAGAGAGAGGACGAGGACACAGAGTTTTGGTTGGGGTATGTGGGGGGCATCAGGCTGGTATTGGGAGGTGACCAAGAGTATGAGGAAACCGGATGTGTAAAGGTGGGGGAGACAGAGAGAAGAGCCTACGGAAAGGGAGCCAAGGGAGCTGGAAGGGGGTTGACTGGCAGCTCCTTACGCTGAACCTCCTCTCTGTCAGCTTTTCCAGCCTGTCTCCTGCAGACACCCATTCTACATGCTGTGCTTCCTTGCACGCACCATATTTTTTCATGTCACGGGGTCTGGTTCATGTTGTTCCCCAGGACACTATATGCCGTGGTTTTCACCTGGCTTGCTTCATCATCCTTTTGGATCCAACCCAGGGGTCACCCTTCTGAGAAGCCTTCCCAGAAACTCCAGATTGGACAAGGTAGCCTCTTTAGTGACCTCTGACTTCCTGGTGCATTTTCCTTTATTAATAAGTTGTGTGTAGGTTGCTCTCCAGTACTCTGTGAGCTTTTGCTAAGGGTGTATTTGTGTCTTATTTATCTCTACATTCCTAGAACTCAGCACGGTACCCAGTATATAGTAATTTCTCTAAAAACACTGGTTGGAATGAAAATGGACGGGACCAAAGTGGGATACATCAGGATTCCTGGCCTATTTTGTGAGTGTTTATATAATATTAGCACAGAAAAAAAAAGAAGTAGAATTAGTCAGGAAAGTAAGGTAAATCCTCACAATTCCTAGTTGTAATAAAATTATAATATTATTAATGATAAATAGTAAAAATGAGTCAGTCAGACTTTTTCTCACAAACAAAATCTATATATTTAAAATCATCACTAAACAAAAGAAATTTCAGGCAGTCCTTTAAAATTCAAATTTTAAATCAGAGGCTTTTGTGTATTCTATTCATACAGCAAAAAAGTCAGTCAAATGAGGCTCAGTAGAAGGAATGGCCACATCAAGGATGTACAGGGCAATGTAGATCAAGGAGTAGTTCTCAGGGGAACTTGGGGGGTGAGTCTCACTCCACACAGATTTAATCTTAATTTTCCTCCGTTCAGGCAACAGTGTATTGGGAGCTGGAATGGGGAACATTGTTTAATGGTTACCTGCATGGGCTTTGAAGCCAGCTGCCTCTTCTATTCATTATCTGCATTTGCTGGAGCAAGCAAATTAGCCTCTGCTTGCCTCAGGTTCCTCATTTGTAAAATGAGGATTGTTTTGAAGATTTCTTAAAGAGTTAATATATGTAAGAGGCTTAGAGGAGTCCTGGCCCTATAGCAAGTGCTCAATGACATAATTATTTACTATCTTCAGCCTTTGAAGGTTCACTGGCAAAATGCCAGTGTGGCTCAAACATCATTATTTGTCCATCCACTCAGTCCCTTAGCGAACGTCTCCGAGTGTTCACAGTGTACTTGGCACTGTGCTGGGTGCCGGTGGCATAGAAAACGCCTGAGACATGGTCCTTGTGCTTCACAAATTCACAGTACAGTGGGTGTGAGTGTGTGTGCATGCACACATGTGTTAGGGAGCCTTACAATTAAACAAGTAGTTATAACAATGGCTGATAAGCCTTCTATGTGGAGGAGCACGGGGCCCATCTGCTTCATATGGAGGGGGACCTAAGGGAGTCTGAGAAAGTCAGGACAGGCTTTCCAGAAGGAGTGACAGTGACGGTGACTGTGAGCTGGCCAGGTGAGACTTGAGGGTGGACGGAGCAGGTGTATTTTATACCTCTGCTGATGCCTGCATAGAGGCCTACAAGCAAAACAAAAAGCGAGTGGGTCAGTACGGAAAGTCAAATAGGAAGTGACTAGATGCCAGGCTGGCCGGGGAGGAGGCGTCCCACCACCCTTCCTGTCAGGCAGAGAAAGTGTGGCTCCGTCCTGTCATAGCCGGCGGAGAACCTTGCAGACGTCTAAGCAGGGATTAAAATGTTTACATAGTTTCTCTTCTTGAATTGGTTCCTTTGGAAGATTTTTCTAATTCCCAACATGTAGAATTTACTGATTCTGCTTTAGGGACCCTCTGTTCCCCTATAGACTCCAATCCTGGCACTGTATTACTTTACGGAGCTTCTCTGCTTCCCACTCTGTCTCAGCAGACTGAGAGGTCCTAGTTATCTCTGTAGCCCCATGGTCTGTAACAGGGCTTGGCACAGAGCAGGCACTCAATGGAAACTGGATTAAAAGAAAAAGTTTGGTTTTAGAAAAAAAAAAGCATTTGTTATATATTTAGAACAAAGTATTGTCAGATGAATTCTGGGTAATCAAGTCAACAAAGCGAGTGGTCTCACTGTGGGGGTCATGTGAGCCCTCAGAGCTGCTGCCCACCAGATGCACAAGCTACCGCCGAGCACTGCACTGTGTCAGGCACTGTGCTGGGCACCGAGGGAGAGATGAATATTTCTATGACGACAGCCGATGCGAAAGTATTGCCATGTACACAACACAATCTCCGCATCCCCAGGGCCTAGCACGGTGCCTGGCCACGCTCAGTTCTCAGTGAAGGCTTGTGAGTTTAGTAATAAATGAAGAAGATGTAAGGAATGTGTGCTACACGTAGGATATACATAATGCATGTTCTGAGTCCGGATGAGGGCAAGTCTGTGAGATGGCTTAATCTGACAGGGTTTCCCTGGGGCCCTGGGCTTTGGAGGGCAGACAGGATCTGGAGAGGCAGCAGGTCTTCCTAAGGGGCAGAGGACTCTAAGGAGGGAGAGATAATATGAACCTCCCTTCACGCAGACTAATAGCCCCTTAATGAAATCTGAGCAACTGGAGATCATCAAAGCTCTGATAATAGTTGGGTTATATTGGAATTCACACAAGAGAACCAGTTTTCCAGGCAAATTGTAATTTTGGCAATGGATGTGAAAGGACTATCGGTTGTGTTAGCAAACAGCCTAAGTGGGCCCTCATGACAATGTTAATTAAAGCAAACTTAATTAGTTAATTAAAACAAAAGTGGCAAACGGTAATTTCTAAAATTAAGGTGGAGGCAATGCTAATGTTTTTACCACTGGAATTCCCAGGGAGCGTTTTACTTTCTGGGAAAATTTCTGATGTAGAGCGACAGGCCTGTGTCATTAATTCGGCCATGGAAGACCCACCGCTTCTGAGACCCTCTGCCCCGAGACCCTGGGCATTCTGAATCTTGTAAAGCCCAAACTTTAGACTCATCACAATCAATGCTTCCTTAGGCCCCGACTGGTTTTGTGTCTGTTTGTCAATCTGCAGCCATGCTGCCTTAAACAGAAGCATGGTGTTATCTGCTTGACAGTGATTTGATGCGGCACCACGCACGCTGGAAACTAGTGTCTAGAACCAAAATGTTAATCACAGGGATCACTGTACATCGAAGGCATAAATAGTATGTTTCCACATAAAAAATGTATAGTGACTCACTTCCTTTTGAATAAAAATCTGCGCTATTTCAGTGAGTTGAATGACTGACTCTGAGCACTTTTTGTATTCTAGGGGGAGCCTATTTAACTTCCCAGTAAACCGCTAGGTCTGTTAAAAGTAGCTCTGTTCTTCCCTTGGGTGTTCAGAACACAGAAGCAGTCTCTATGATAGAGGTAGAAATAGGCTGTTTCTGTTACCCTTCTCACTGGATAGGATTTACTCTTCAGAAACATGCCTTCTGATGATTTTTTCCCAAGTGAGTCCCCTTGTAGTATTAATTCTCTAGAATGTTAACTGAGTTACTGGAAAAAATAGTCCTGTATTCAAATGCTTGGGAAAACATTGGGAAAAAAAAAAGATGAACGATTGGTTTCCACCCCGCAAGACTCCTTAACATTTATTTACAATCAAAGGATAGAGTAGTGAGAGGTTTTTTTTCTTTTTCAAACTTGTTTGACCAACTAAGTTTTTTTTTCTCATGGAGCAGTTTGTGAGATTAACTTTCCAAAAAATGCATTCTGGGAAATGGTGTGCTCAAGTGCCAAACAGCTGAGGCTTGGTATAAAAAGTGCTTCATCACTGATTAGTCTATGGGCAAGCCTGCTAACCATGCCGCACCTCAAATCCCTTACCTGAAAAACGGGAATGATGTTTGCTTCTACTTTCAATGTTTTGTGACCATCAGGCACTTGTATTATTACCACCACTATTACTACTAGGTGCTGCCACTTTCCATGGCAGATACTATTTGGTGGTTTATCCAATAGCTTGGTCCCTTCTCCCACTCTCTTTCAGTTTCTTTTACGGAGGGATGTAAAAGCTAAATGCACACTCTATGCTCACGCAGCTAGAGATAGCTGGATGAGATGATTTTGTCCATGAAACAGAAGGGCAATTTTTATGGGGCTCTGAGAAGACTTTTGTTTTCCCTAATAAAAGGACGCCACGCATGGAGCCCAGACAGTCATCATGCAAACATGAGCAAAGGTGTAGAGAACAGCAGAGATGTCAGCTCTGAGTCACTGAGCCTTGGAGGAACACCAGGAGCAGGGTGCCTGCATATGTTTTTGTGATACGAGGAAAATGAAACCAAACTAATCACGTAGGCCTCTGAAAATCTGCCTTAATCTTCCTTGCAGCTGAACACAAATTTAAAAGTTTAAGCTACCATTTTTTAGTACGTTCTATGTGCTGATATTAAGAATTTAAGACACATCACTTCATTTACTCCTCACAACAGGATTAATGATCTACCATTTTTACGATGGAAGAAATGGACTGAAGTACCTCATTCATGTTCACACAGCACCCTAGATCCCAATGGATTGGCTCATTGGCACATTACAGAATTCAAGCCATAGAAGCATAACTAATGGGGTAATTTAGAATAAAACATGAAAGTATTAGAAGTACCCAAGTTCACTTGTTTGCTGTTACTTAAGCCCCACTGTGACCGGCAATGTGAAACACACTGGCCTTTATAAAACCATACACCAAACAGGGAGGTAAATCCATGCATAACCACTTTCATTCTACAATGTGATATATAGTTATATTAGTGTTCTGAATGTCTTGATTTTGAATCACAAAGAAGAAATAATTTGAGAGCTCATGGGAGGCATAGAGAAAAGGCATTTTAGTTTGGATGTAATTTATTTCTTAGGATTGTAGCTTAAAAGGGGGAGCAGGTATGGTATGTATATGATTCAAGGGTATTATTGTTTTCTCTGGCCTTTCTTCTTCTCCATATAAAAAGCAGGTTCAAATCTGTACATCCTGGTTAATGGCAAAACGGAACTCTCCATATAATCTGACTATAGGCTGCCTTAGACATGACCACGTGATCCCATAGACAGACATGGATTTGTTAAGACCACATACAGAAAGCCCAACAGTTGCCAAAGGTCCCTCCTTAACTCCTTTTGATAGCCCACTACCCATATGCACTGACTGCGGAATCCAGTGATTAAAAAGTACATGGCCTTATAGGGAAAACAAATTAAAATATTGCCCAAATCCAGAGCATTCCTGTTTTCTATTGGCATTCTCAGTAAATTTTGTTGTTGATGTTGCTTCTTTGTTTACTGAAGTACAAATGATATACTTGAAACTAGTAATCTAATATTACTAGTGGAACATTAGAATTCTAGCAAAACATAAGATCAGTGGATGGGATGAACGGTCTGATTCTTTTTCAGAAACTAATGACCAGAGGCGTGCAGGGGATATTTGTGATACAAGTCACTATAGGCTTAATTTTATGAAAGTAGAACCACTAGTGGGCAGTAGTACGTGTTCAACCATTTGTCATCAAGGATGACAAGACAAAAATCCCTACCACATCACCACCTTCCCAAATCCATTCATTCAACAAATGATTAGTGAGTATCTTCTCTATGCCAAGCACCCTTCTACGTACTTCCAGGCACTGGAGGCCCAGTAATGAACAAGATAGACAAGGCCCTCACTCCTAAGGAGCTTACCCTGCTCAAAGCGGGACAAAGGGTGTACTCTACAGTTTGTCAAGAAGTTGGACAATGTAAGGTTAGAAATGCCCTTGAAAGCCCAGGCTGTATCAACATGTCTATAGATCTGTACTGCTTTTTATTATGCTCTTGTTAGTGAGATCATCCTGGTGGCATACCGGACACAGACTTTCAGATATCGAAGACCATTGTTAACTTAATAGCAGACACTTAAAAAATGCTTACTCTATGACATATGCACTTTACACACCTTAACGCCTTTAGTCTCACAATGAAGTATGCATTTCATCATCTCCAGTCATCAGAGGAGGAAACTGAGGCACAGAAAGACTAAGTGATTTGCCTACAGTTAGGTTACACAGCTAGTAAATGACGCTGCCAGGCTTCAGTCCCAGTGCCATCTAGTTCTGGACCCTGCTACCTTCAACAAAGTATCTACTGTGTGCCTGGACTTCACACATATTAAGCCTTCCTCTGTTTACAGTTTTATGAAGTAGGTGAGTTGAGCTCAATTTGGAAGATGAAGACATTCAGGCTGAGAGAGAGGAAATGGCAGTGCCGGTGCTCCAGCTCAGGAGAACCTGGCCCCAAAGCCAGCGTTCTTCCCCATCGCCCCTCACTGTCTCTAAGGAGCCTGCCCGCGGGAGTCTCCGGGGTGCTCCAGCACACACTGCCAGTTCTGTCCCTTTGGCAACCTGTGTGTTTTATTTATCAGGTTGCCAAGGGAGATTTTATTTACAGAAAGAGTTTAAAGAAAGGCTGATAAAGTAAGTTTGAAAAAATAAATTATCTTCAACAAAATTAAAGGCTGATTTTGCAGACGTTTATGAAAAAGAATGTTTTAGAGAGGAGTCAGGAAGGCAGATGGAAAATATGCCAGCAGGTCTGAGATATGGAAGGCCTTCTGTGTATAGAACGTGATGTCTCCAGGATTTATTGAAGGAATAAAAGACAATTTTTCTTGAGGTTTACACTCTAGTTGACTACCTTGTACAAGGTGCATGGAAAGAGATGAGAGGCATACAGGAATTAAAAAGAACTGAAAGAAGGAAGGATACACATTAATAATGCAAATGAACTGGGCCATGTGGATAACTCTATGTATCTTGTGAGTCCTTTTCAGTCCTCAGCAGACACAGTATCTTTACCATCTCCACAATTTGGGCTTTGAGGAATTAGGGCTGATAGAAAATAAGACTTTTTATATAGGCTAAATGATGGTATAAGAGAATTGTTCAAGTGACATCATTTAGCCATTTATCTTCCATTTGAAATATATTTATCTTCCACTTATTTATCTAGATTTTAGGAAAATTGTCAGATTTCTGTACAGTTAGATGAGTCATGATTAGCTCTCTTGATATGCACTTGTTAATGAGAGGAGACCCTTATTTCCAATTCAACAACCTATGTCGCTTTTTTAACAACTTCAAATTTGTTCCCAAGCCACTGATAAGATGTTCTCATTGCCTTTTGAAGTAACTTATGGGGGCATTTACCACATAAGGTAGTCCCTCACATGAGAGGAAATCATTGACTATCAGCTTCAGATTCTTTTCAGATGGCAGTTGCCTAGTAACCATACCTGTGGTCCTGAACTTGGTGGGGTGGGATGGGACTATGGGCAACAGGGAAAGTGGGAGGCTGGCTGGTTGTTTAGGAAGATTGTAGTCAAAGCTACTCTGTTCTCTTCTCTTTCATCTACTTAGACATTTCTCAAAGAGTTCAAGTTGCCCATTAAGAACTAGAATATAAATTCTACATTCTCATACCTCTACGGGCTGGACAATCAATGGCTCTTCTGGGCTTGAAAAAAGTTCAGGCACATGGGGGTGCAGTTGGGAGTGTGAGGCTCTTGGTGTTCTGTTTTCAGCATAATCTTTGTTAAAAATAATTTTCTCTACTCTTTTCTGGTAAACTAGAATTTAATCCACAAAATATCTCTGTCCCCTCAGGACCTGTGGGGCCTTGCCTTGGCTCAATGACTTAACTGTACTCTCCCTGACCTCACCCACCTTTTGCTGTGACTCTTTGCTTTATCAGAGGTCTCAACTTCTATGTTTCTGGCTTGGCCTAAGTCCCTGGGTCCACATCCAATTAACTCCACAAAAACCGTTCACTGAAAACCTCCAAAGCCCCTTTCCCAGCACCATGCCTCCTATAGTTTCATTCACTCAGGTATTTGCCACCTAAAAAACCCAGGAAACAAATGCCACTGCTTCAGCCATAGGGCCAGTGCCCCACAAGTTTCCCCCAGCTTTTACCTTAAGGTTTCCCCAGAGGAGCCTCTCCTCTTCCACAGGTTGACTAGGCTGCTGGATCTGCTGGCTGCTGAGGATGACTTGCCATCCCCCACATGCATGCGCACCACGGTAGAGGTGGTGAAGGCGCTGCGCACATTTCTCTCTGGCTTGGCCAAGATGATGTATACCTTCGGCACAAACATACAGCCTAGTGCCACTGTGGCACTGAGGCTGACTGAGAAACACATGGTGATGATTTTGTAATTGCTGCCAAAGTAGATTGGCACAAAGGCCAGCCATATAATGCAGGTGGTGTACATTGTGAAGGCTATATACTTGGCCTCGTTGAAGTTAGCTGGAACATTTCTGGTCTTGAAAGCGTAGAAGGTACAGCTCAAAATCAGCAACCCATTGTATCCGAGAGGAGTGACAACTCCTAGGTTGGTGGTGTTACAAATCAGGTAGACTTCCCGAATGCTTGGGTAGTCATGCATTATATCAGGAGGCTCCATTATAAAGAGGGCGACGATGATGCCCAGCTGGATGCATATGAGAATGAAAGCAATCACCAGCTGGGCACAGGCACTCATGAATCGGGGCTTTTTGGTACAGATTTTCTTCTTGCTGCCAGCCAGGATCCTCGCAATGCGGTTGGTCTTGGTTACAAGGGCTGAGTAGCTCATGGCTGGGGAGAGACCAATGCCGATTCTCTGAAGGTAGCAATAAATCTGTTTGGGCTTTGCAATGAGGCAGAAGGTACACAAATAGCCCAGGCAGATGCCAGCAAGGATAATGTAGCAGAGCTCCCTGCTGGAGGACTTGACTACTGGGGTATCACGGTAGATGATGAAGACTGCGGTAACAAACAGGGTGGCCAGCAGGCCGAGGCAGGCAAACACCACAGCTGCAATGGGCTCAGGGTCACCCCAGCGAAGGTACTGTACTGGGATCAAATCACAACCTGCAGAGACACAGACACATATTGAAAAAGAAGGAAGAAATGTTTACTTGGGCCAGTTGTGCCTTAGTTACAAGCAGTGGCTTACAACCCTTTCACGCTGTCTCTAATCTACCATTTCGATCTCAGGATCCCATGCTACTCATCTCTTCATGTATTCATTCATAAAATGTTTATCTTTATATTATTAATTTATATTCTGTGATAAGAGCTGTTCCTGTTCTGAAAACGAAATGTTGAAGAAAATGAACATGTTTCCTGCCTTCATAAAAAATAATCAGGTGGGAGTGGCTTCTCAAGAATCACAACTATAATAAGGGCCCTGAAGAAGTACAGTATAGATCCTGACCCAGTCTACGGGAGCAGCAAAGTCTTCAACAGGAATTAACTAATGAAAGTATTGATTTGGCAGAGTTGGGGAATTTGATAGGTTTGGCAAACAGATTAATTATAAGGAAAAAACTAGGAGGCATTGGAAGCAAGAAAGGAGGACACTGCCAAATAGTGTGATGAGTGGCCTGAGATAAGTCTGGGAGCTGGGCAGGAGGGGACTTGCAGGCAGAAAGTCCTAGATCAATGGGAAGTCATTGGAGAGATCTATGTAGAGAAGAGGAAATGACATGGTCAGATCTGTGTGTGTGTTTTAAACATTCTTTTGGTTTCTGTGTAGATTTTGGATGAGATAAAGGTATGGACTGACTTGAGAATTATTTGAAGCAACACAGAGTGTTTAAATGGATGTAGGAATATGTGAGAGGTAAGGTCATCGAGGATGACCAACATTGGTTCAGTCTATGATGTCCTTGAATCTACTGTATAGAAAAGTAAGGATTTTCAGAGAATCATATTATGCCAATGTTATAGAAGAGAAGATAGTGTTTTAAAAAAGGAAGAGGTGGTAGAGGAAAACTGACCCCAAAGGCAAACCGTTGGCTTGTATGGCAAATGCCAACATTCCCCAAATTATTCTCTACTTATGTCTCTCAGGTTTTTTTCTTTAAATGTCATTTTATTACACAACAGGAAAAAAGAAGTGACACCGTTTGGCATCATTTGGGTTACACGCCTTCTTTTTAAATTTCGTTTTTGAGTTGATTCTCTCTAGCTAATGACAGAAGTTCTGCTTCGGGTACCATATAACATGTTTCCTATATCAATTACTACATACGGCATCAGTAGCTCATGACCAGCAAGGGAAACAGGTTTTCATTTTACTCTCTTCTGCTTTCTCTGCTGTTCTGCTAAATCTTAATTGCCTTTATCTAAATGTAATTAACACCCTAATTACTAAATGTTTTGCATATGATAACATTCACCACTATTTTCACTTTAAATATTTTCTTCAGCTATTCATGTGCAACTAATTAACGTCATGTGCGAAACTAAAGAAAACCCCATTAGATATGTGTGTTGGAAGAAATGTGCATAAAGCATGCCTCTAATGTGATGTGATTATTTTCACAAATTTACCAGAATATATACATTTAAATGAATGGTTTTTCATTAAATCTGCACCACTCCAAAGTCTTTGTGTTTAGTTAAATGATGCTGTCATTGCACAAAATACTTTTGCACTTTTTTCTTGGAATAGCAAATTGGATTCTGATTATGTAATTGGATCAGATCTTAGAGTTCCCCAAAACAGATGTACATCACAATCATTTGGAGAGCCCACAGAAGTACAATTCAAGGGTCTAAACTTAGGATATTTTCAATCAGTACATTTGGGATGGGACAAAGGGATCTTAAGCTCAATGACTACATAACTGATCCTTGTTCTTTGGTTGTCAACTCAGCTTTATAGATGATCAGGTCAACTTCTCATCCAGCATGCAAATGCCTTATATAATAATTCAAAGATGTAATCACCCTAACCCTACCTCAGGCCTTCCATGAACTACATTGTCTCATGGCCAGGACTAGTGGTGGGGGAAGAGAGATTGGAAAGGCAGGTCAGGATGGCAGGTGGAGTCTAGAGGCAAAGAAGATAGTCAGAAAGGCTATCACAAGAGGAAAGTTGAGGGATGACAGGTCAAAAACTAAGAGTCACTGTACTGAAGACAATACTCAGCTAGTAAAGACATTTTAGAAATTGGACTGAAGAAACTGTGAGGTAGACAGACAGAAGAATCAGGAGAGAGGCTTCAAATTCAGTGGATGGCAACTCTATTAACTAAGATAAAGACTGTAGAAAGTAAGGGTCACATTTATGGGAGTGATATCTAGTTCCAGTTTGGTGGTGTTATGTTTGAAGTTATCTATGACCTGCTGAGGAGATGGAAGAGCTTAGAAGGTTAGAAGAGATATCAGGGTGGAACTTACAGCTTTAAGAATCACTTGTTTACAGGGAGAAGTGAGAGATATGTACATGAAAGGAATCAATGAAGAAATTCAGAGATGTAGATGAGATCAGGGCCTAGAGGTCTGGTGTGACACCAACACTAAGGAATGGCAGGGAAGAGGACAAGTCAGGGAAGTCAAAAGAGAGATCAGCTAGAGGGAAGGAAGTGTGTCAGAAGCCAAAGGCAAGTGCTTAATTGGCTGGTCCAGCATAGCCTCCTCTACATATATCACTTTTTCTTAAATCCTTACCTAAAGAGTTACTAAATTACTATCTACTGGAAGGGCATACAGAGGGTAACTAAGAATCTACAGTGTATATATTTCATAGTCTTATTATAAATTTTATCAATTTAGCATATTATGTGTTATCATATTTTAGATGGAAAGATCTTGATCATGACAGTGAAATTCCCTCCAGAAGCATATTAGAGTTTCTCAGAAGATGCACATCACTACATTGCTTTCTAGAAATACAGATAAGCCATTGGTTGGAATGGTCTACTATCTGATGACATCTATTTAAGGAGCTATCCACTTCTCACTTTCCTCCCTTTTCATGCTTGATCCATATTTTATGGTTCTCTAGTACAATTCATCTTTTCATAGCTTGAAGTGAAATATATATTGCAAATATAACTTTTTTTAAAAGGGAAAGTGAGCTGCCAAAATGGTATTATTCACATTCATCCTGTGATTCCACCAATGTGGTTTGACACATCTAATGGGAAAAGATGGTCCACTGATTTCCGGAACACCTAAAAATGATATGACTCTTCAGCAACGACTGTGCTCATACATACTCACTGTTTGGGTATTAATTTTATACTTTAATTTGGGTATGTATTTAGGACTGCATTAATAGTCCTAAACTATTACATTTTCAAACCCTGCTCCAAGTGTCTGTTCAGGCAGAAGGAATGAGAAGTCAGAGACCCTGGGACAGATGCCTGACATTCTGCAGGTAGGCTAGGCAAGCACTCTCTAACAAGCTTTATTATTCCTGGTATATTTTTGGAGGAAGGAAAGTTGCTGTTGAGAGCCTCTGAGAGTCAAATGCACATGTCCTCAGCTGCTAGTTAGGCCATTTCAAGTATACAAAACTGGTACATGAGCAATAATTCCACCAGAGCACAAGGTGTTATTACAATATAATGCTTGCTTTCAAGTCGTTCCATCAAGAGACCACTTGAATGACTTCCTTCCTCTCTTCACCCCTCCAGCTTTGGGTCTCTAGGGTGCTGCTCTGAGACGTCAGAGGAATGCAGACTCAGGATTTTTTCTTCATTGTCCATACCATTTTGTCTTCACTAAGCCTAAACTTAAGTTTTTCATAACTTCCATAGCTCAGAAGAATTGGAATTAGTGTGCGTGTGTTTGTGTGTGTGTGTATGAGAGAGAGACAGGGAGAGACAGAGAGGGAGAGAGAGAGCTCATATTGTTAGGGTCTGCCCTCCCTGCTTGATTGCAAGCACTCTGATATTAAGGACTTTGTCTCTTTAGCTCACAAATGGATCCCCAGTACTAAGCACAGTGTGTCTCACTTACACAGTTAGCACAGTAATTACAAACCAATATATTTGCTATAGAACCAAAGTATATAATTCTCATCTGGTATATGAGCCAAATCATTCTCAGCAAAAGTTTTTGTTTACTTATGAGAAGACCCCAATTACAGAAATGTTATGTACAAGGGGACTGCCAAAAAAAGTGGAATTTTCTTCTGGAAGGTGGACTCCTTGTAGTATAGGCTTCCCCCCACTAAGTGAGTGTTCTAAGTGAGTAACCCATCTGTATTAGTGTACCAGCTGGCATTGTTGTGAGATGCTGCATTTGGCATCAGTGAATTTTTTTGAAGACTCTTTCAACCTGTTTGCCCATTTCATGATGGGGGATTAATGAACACACTTGCCCACATCATGCTGAGTATTCAGCAGTTTTTAACTAAAAACTTCATGACCCCATGCCCCACCCTCCCTATTCATCCGATCTTGCCCTGAGACTTTTTTTGTTTCCCTGGATGAAAAAAATCCTCAAAAGGAAATGTTTTACTGATATGGTAGAGGTAAAACAAAAAATGGCATTAAAACCAACAAGCTCAAAAACTATTTTGAGTAGTGGAAAAAACATCTTGATAGGTATATTCCATCAAATGGAAAGTTTTTTGAAGGTGACTGAAGTTTAAACATGTAAGAATAAATACACAATTTTTTATAAATAAATTCCAATTTTGGGGGCTTCCTCCTCATACTGTTATAGATAGAAGACCAAATTCAGTGTACTGCATCTCAATTTTAGTCAAGATTCTAGTAACCAAGAGAGGGCAAAACTAAATAAGCACTTCAAAGGCTTACTACCTAATAGTATGACATGTTTCATATTAGAAATATTCTTAATGTTGATTAAGTATTGTTAAGTGTTTTATGATTGACTGATGAATCTAATTCTGAGTAAGTCACTGAATCTGGGAAATATGGGTAGAAGAAGGAGAAAGGCAGTAAACAGTAGTAATTTTTAACAAGTGCCATCTAATTTAAAGTTCAGATTAACTGTTCCCAAGAAAGCTGTTAATGGCAACATTTTTTTACCTTAGGCCAGAAAAGAAGCACCTCGGGTCCTCCGAGGGAAGGCATATTGTAGACTTGATTCTTACCATTACCTTAGTGTGAAAACATATCCTGATCACTCCCTCAAATACAAATTTAGTCTCCATCCAAATGTTAGTTAAGTTTTATCATAAACTGCCTCAGTTGGAAGCTGCCTTGGTCCTGTTCATGCCTACATTTTAAAGTAACAGTATGCTAACATTTACTCCTGTGTGCCAGGTCCTAGATATCTCACGTAATCTTTATAATAAACAAATGAAGTAGGAATCATTCCTCTATTTAAAGAGGGGCAATATGAGGTTCAATATACTAACCTCATATTAAAACCCTGTGGGATTTTTGCTTGCCTGCTTGCTCCATTGATTGATGCTACATCAGAGGAGGCAAATTGATCAAGTGCCCCTCTGAAGGGGGTGCTGAGGCTACTCAAGGAAAGAGAATCATGAGTAATTAACAATGTCTGCCATGGGCAAGGCAGAGCTAGTGGTAATATAAGTATTTGATATTTGTTTTTCTGACATAAATCCATGCTCCCATCTGAAAAATCACATTAGTTCAAACTCTTCAGCAAGGTTGTCATCCTAGCCTATATGTCTTGAGGGTTTCTGGTTAGAGACTCTGATTGGTAAATTGTTGGGTTTGTGTTTCTGAAGTTTTCGAGTGCAGGCGTTTTTCTGAATGGGCACCGAATACCCTCAGCACAAGCGAACAAGGATGGGCAATGGGGCGTCCTTGACACTGCTCCAGGGGGGCTCGCAGCCCTCCATATATCATTGGACCCAGCACTTCCTGGCTTATTGTATAGTTTTGGCTTAGATTCCCTAAATAAAATTTAGAGAGTTGAGTCAACTCGAGCTATATTTTGATTATAGTTTTATTTTTGTTCTTTGTTATGGGTTACATTTTATAGTGGAATTTGAAATTGTATTTAAAGATTCATTTCATAATTAAGGCATAATGAATGATTTAATCATACTGCAGAGTGCTAAGGGGAAGGATTATCCCAGATGCTTTGGGATCCGCTTTGAAAGATACGACTTCTGTCCTACTGCAGACGAAGTAGAAAAACACAGCATATGAATCTAAATAAGAAAATGTGCTGACTAGATATTGAAAATTGTTCACCTAGCACAACTAGAGCGTTGCACTCACTTCTTAGTTCAAAGCCCATTACTGAGCATCTGCACTGTTCAGGCCACTGGGCCTGCACCATGGTGATACAGAGGCAATCATTTGCTCCTTTAAAAGAGGGTATGGGTCAAATGCTCAGGCTTTGTGACTCAATTCTGCTAGGCAATGTGGTAAGCCCTGTACACTCACCACTGTTCACTCCCACAACACTCTATGAGGGAGGCCCCACTATTTCATTCCCTTAACTAAGAAGTTAAGGGAACTGAGTTAGGGTTGGGACTGAAGAGCATTTCGAGTGAAAGGAACTGTACAAGGAGATGTACAGACGTGGAATGGGGAGAAGAAATGTAAAGGAAACAGCCAAAATGCAGGCATCAGATGTGCAGAGGAAAAATCCCTTTACAGCACAGTAGTAATTTAGTTTCATAGGAGAATCACAACCTCTCCGGAAGTACTGCTGACAGTGCAGATGGGAAACCAGTTAAAACTGTAGGAGGGAAGATAATAATACCTTCCTGCCTACATCTCAAGGATTAGTGTGAGGACCGTATGAAATAACATGTGACTTGAACGCCGGCTTAATAATTGTGAAGTGATAAAAAGAGGGAGAAGAGAAGTACGCACATAAAACAGTAGTGACTCAACATCTGCTCAAGTGCCTCTGTGTTTTATTAGGTCGTCTTATGCTCTTCTGGGGAAAAGCTAGGCCTGTTTTACCTTTTTAGCCTGTTTATATATACACAGCCCCGAGTAAATGGTATTATGTTATCTTAAATTGTTTGTAAGTACAAGGTAGCGCATATGCTCTCTGAATTTTTCACTCGACTTAATGGGACTTTTAAGAGGTAGCGAGATCAGAAACATTCATCTGCTTCATATTACTCATATAATATACCGATACTTTATGAAGCATCTTCCAAGTGGGTGAGAGACTGTAGTGGTAAGCACTGTGTTATAATGTTTTATGGTCTCGGGGGGAAATGTGATAATTTATTTTGGGTAAGCTATATTTTTCAAAACCTGAAATCAATGAAACCACATTATTTTCTCCAGTCTTGTTATATCAGAGTGGTTTTTGACCATGATGACATTATTTTTAGCCATACCACAAATTCATCACTGTGAAAAAGAGCACAGTATACATTTTTTATTGCTCAGTTTCTAGCAAGAGGAAAACTGGTTTATGTTCTCTTTGAGGATCTGTTTTGAAAAGTTCCTCTGAGAGAAGGCCTTTTAGCAATTGCTTTTTCCTGCAGCAGATTGTATTACATTTATAAATATACCATCTTTCTGACTTGTCTGATGGGAGAAACAAATTTCTAAGTTAATGAAAATTGAGAAATTGGAAGAGTAAGAAGGCATTTTACAAATTTTCAATTCATGAGCCCTGACATTTCATTAAAAAAAAAAAATCATTGTTCTTTTCGGCACAACCTGAAACAACTCATTGTTTTTAAAGCACAAGTAAGTGCACAAATTTTTTTTCACAGGATTTTAGAGATCCTTTTAGAAAGAATCCAGTGATTCATAGTCATTTCCATTTTACCTGCAGCATTGTGTCAAGGGAAAGCATGAGTTTTCAGGATGACTTTTACAGTAAGGCTCGACCCTTACTTCTGCTACTTAGTGTGTGAACACAGCACAGATATTTTACATTTTCAACCTCAGGGTTTTTGTTTGTTTGCTTTTGTTTTTTGTAAAATGCAGATAAAGATTAGCTGGCAGAAAACTGAGTTTCTGTGACAATGAATGATAGGCACTCAATACATGGGGATTTGTTTTCTTTCTTCCATTCTGTGATTTATTTCTTCAGCAAATATTTATTGAGTATTGACTGTGTTTCAGGACTTATTTATTTCCAAGTGAACAAAACATACAAACAAACAAAGCCTACCCTGTAGCTTATATTCCAACCGGGGAGACTGACAATATCTAATCAACAAAAATGATACATAAGCAGTGTAATAGGACAAAAGGTTCTATATTACATGGAGAAAATAAGAGGTAGAATAGGGTAAGGGGGGCAGTTTGTAATGTTAAACAAGTTGGTCTGAGTAGACATTTCAGGTAGGACTTGCAGGAGGGAAGGAGAAAGCCCTACGGCATTTGCAGTGGGGCATTCCAGGCAGAGGACAGCTGGGGCAATGGCCCCAGGATGAGACTTCCAGGTATTTTAAAGAAGAACCAAAGGACCTATGTGATGGGATAAGAGGGAGATGAAGTGAAGGGGAAAGTAGTCCAGAAATATAACAAGATGCCAGATAATAATTTGTAAAGACTTTGAATAAAATTGAAAATCATTGTAGGTTCTTAGACAATGGAGTAGCATGGTCTGGCTTGCTTTTTAAAAAGGTATCTCTGCCTGGGGTCTTGAGAGGTGGCTGTAGGTAGGCAGGCACAAGGGTAGGAACAAGAGGACTAGTTAGGAGGTTATTTCAACAGGAAAGGTGGTTAATGTTGATTACTAACTAGGTCCAGAGATCTTACAGTGGAGGTAATGGTAAAATTCTGTATTTGAAGGAAGAGTCAATGGAGTTTTTTATTACCTGACTAAAAGATATGAGAGAAGTCAAAAGATGATCCCAAAGGCATTGGTCTGAACTAATGAAAGAATAGCTTTGTCATCAGGTGAAATATAAAATGCTAAAGAGAGAGCAGCCTTGGGAATGAGGTAGGTAAAGACCTGGATTTCTGCTTTGGAAATGTAGGATTTGAGATATCTACTTGACATTTTCATAAATATGTTAAGTAGATAGTTGAATATTCAAGCCTGGAGATTAGATGAAGAGTCTAGGTGATATATTTAAATTCAGAAATTTTCAGTGTATGGATAATATTTAGTAATATGAGACTGGGTAAGATCTCCAATGAATCAAAAGTAGGTAGAAAAGAAGATCCATACTGACCCCTGGAACACTGCAAAACTCTATCCTTAGTTTTATTTCAAATACTACCCAACAAATAGTTGACTATAAATGTAGAAGTATTGACGGCAGTAGTAGATGCTAAATCTCCTCTGGGAAGGTTAAAAATCTTTTCCCTTGTACGTAGGAAAAACATCAAAAGTGGGTAATGAAGTCATAAATGAAACCAGAAAACTTTTTTTTTTTTTAATCAGGGAAAGGGATTTAAAAATTGGCAGATGACTTTTAGTATTGTTATGGCTCATGACTATCTTTATAGAGTTTCCAGATTACCAGTAACTTCTTGTAATCCATTCATTTAGAATCAGAAGTCCTAAAAAGATAATTCAAGTTAAGAGAGATATTTATAATAGTAACTTTAGTTCAACAAATACAAATTTTTCACTCACTCTATGCCAGTCACTGGGCTAGATAGTCATTGACTTAAAGGATCCTACTTTCAAATGTATATGATATTCGATACAGAAAGGTTGGAACTTTTTTCA